>PVJI01002401.1:0-116915 GCA_004026765.1 Micronycteris hirsuta
GGGTGCGTGCAGAGTTTTTTTTTGCAAAACTTCAAATCACCCAGGTGACTCAGCCTCCCTACAGCCCAGATTTGGCACCCTGCAACTTCTGGCTTTTCCCAAAACTAAAATCACCTTTGAAAGGGAAGAGATTTCAGACCATCGATGAGATTCAGGAAAATACGACGGGGCAGCTGATGGCTAATGGGAAAACCGTGTGAGGCCCCCAGGTGCCTACTTTGAAAGGGACTTAGGCATCACTGTCCTATGTACAGTATTTCTTGTATCTTGTATCTTCTTCAATAAACGCCTCTATTTTTCATATTACATGGCTGGATACCTTCTGGACAGACCTCATACAACCAGTGCTGTGGGCCTTCATGACGGGTATGACCAGTGTGAGCTGAAATTAGAGAACTCTTGCAATGGAGTTAGTAGGCCAAGGGAAATGTGGAAGGATGGTAGGATTTGATTGGATGAGGAGAGAAAGGGCTACTTAGAGAAGGGGAAACCACAAACAAAGACCAGGTAGCAGGAATTAGGTGGTCCCAATAGAAGTAAAATGCCAAGTGAAAATATTCAAGTGAAACCATAGTGGCGGCAATTACCACCAGGAGGGACGTGTTCATTAACTAATAGTGAACATTAGGCACATCTGTCCTGGAAGCTCTGTTCCCTAAAAATTGTTCCTACTGGAAAATTGTTTATGGGATTTCCTTTGAGGGTATAAGTTCAAATCCAGCGATACCATAGCAAAGTGGTGTTTGCTCTCTTATCTGCTCTGTGCCCAGAGGTTGGAGGGGAAGGGGGCCACTACCAGTCCCAGAGGCATATGAGTACAGTGACTCTGTCACCTTTCTGTCTCTGGTCCAGCCCCTCCCCTTCTGTTTCAGTTTTTATTGCTATGAAACCAACCTCTCCAATACATAACAGCTCAAAACAACCATTTATTTTCTCTATCACTCTATGGACTATCTGGGTTTAGACAGGCAGTGCTGTTCCACATAATACCAGCTGGGGATCACTCACTTGGCTGTATTCGGCTAAGCTGGACTATGCTGGTGGGTCAAGGAAAACGTCATGCATGCGCCTGGTGCCTCCGTGCTTCTCTTTGTGCCCCTTCCTCTTGGTGGGCTTTCTCGCAACATGGTGGTTTTAGGACGGCCAAACTTCTTACATGGCTGCTGGCTTCCAAAGGAAAGAAGCTGCCTTAAGAAGGCCTGCATTCGGGAGTTTCAGAATGTCCCCTCCATGTCATTCTGTTGTTTGAGGCAAGTCACAGGCCAGCCCAGATGAAGCGGGCCTCTTGATGGGAGGAGCAGCGTGTGCAGAAGAGGACTTGGTGGCAGCCATCTTTGAGGACTCTGCCCTCTCTCCTCCCACCGCATGGCTGTGCGTTTGAGCTGCTGGAGGGACTCAAACCACAGCGGCAGCGGGCAAATACACCTCAGAGCCAACACCAATCCCCGTGCCCAGTGTTAGATGTTCCCATCTGTGAGCAACTGCAACAAATGCTGGCGGCTCTGCTCATTTTTGACTCTTCATCACACACCTTTGGTCACTGCTCTCTTTCTCAAATGTGAGTCTTTGCCCCCGTAATTAGACCAAAACCTCCCAGGGGCAGGGACCACCTGTTCTCTCATATGCCTAACTATACCTTGAGTCAAGCTAATAAGTTTTGAAGGAAGTTGTATTTGTGCAAAAATCCACGCATTTGTATCTTGTGAGCACTAACTAGACATCTGCAGGTATAGTGGTGAGCAAAGTCCTTACCTTCATGGAGCTTACATTCTTATTGAATAGTAATGATAATGACAGTAATCCTATCTGCTGCATATTGAGCTCCTTTTGTCTCTCTGCCAGGTGGTGTAGCTGCTGCTTTACATATATTCATCCTCCTGACACTCTATGAAGTTATTGTTGTTCCCCTTTGTAGAAGAAGAACTGAGGCTTTTATAGTAAAGAGTTTATGTAATTTTTCCCAGGCCAGAGCACATCAGTGACAGAGCCAGGATCCAAAACCAAGACCACATGGCACTAAGTGGGGCCATAATCTCTATTTTGTTACCGGCTAGCTTGTGCAAATGCCAATTCTCAATGCACAGATTTCAGTTATTCCAAGACCATCATGAAATGACCAGAACAAAGATACCAGACAAGCGTGGGCAAGCATGCGCGTGTGTGCATGTGCACCTGTGTAAGAGGAGGCGGTTGACATTAGGAAACCTCACAACTTTAATATTGTAACACAGTGGTTCTCAGCATGGCCTGTGAGTCAAAACTATTTTCATAACAATACTAAGACACTATTTGCTTTTTTCATTCTCATTCTCTCACGAGTATACACTGGAATTTTCCACTGGCTATATAATGGGTGATATCACAACATACTGGATGCAGAAGCATATATGAGAATCAAACTGACTTCTAATAAATCTGACACTTAAAAGATTTCCAAAGATGAGCCTGGTTGGTGTAGCTCAGTGGATTGAGTGCAGGCTGGGAACCAAAAGGTCCCGGTTTGATTCCCAGTCGGGACACATGCCTGGGTTGCAGGCCAGGTCCCCAGTGACGGCCATGTGAGAGGCAACCATACATTGCTCTTTCTCCCTCCCTTCTCCTCTCTCTAAAAATAAATAAATAAAATCTTAAAAAAAAAAAAGATTTCCAAAGATGAAAAATAATGCTGGTTTCTCACTAGGTTTTATTGTTGTTCTTGTTTCTGAATATGTAGTTATTTTTCATAAAAGTGTTACTTATGTTAATATATAATGAGTTTAATTGTTTTTTAAATGAATTAATAAACACGCACTTTAAATTTTCATAGTTTTAATTGCTAATATGGAAATCACGGATAGATGTAATTCATATAAACAAAAGCTTACTGGAGTCCTCAATAATTTCTAAGAGCATGAGAAGAAGTCCTGAGACCAAAGACATTGAGAGTGCTGCTGTTCAGTGCCACAGCTGCTGGGGGTGGAAACCTCTGGCTCAGTAGGAGAAGCTGTAAGTCTTCTGCCTGAGTTTCGGTAAGCATTTCAAAGATCTAAAGGAGGTGGAATGAGATGCTCTGAGAGGAGAGAGCCCCTTGCAAAAACCCACTGAAAGTGAGAGTCGAACAGGAGGTTGAATTCTCTCCCCACCCTGCAGTCCAGAAGCCTCGGAGGAAGTTCAAAGGGTGAGTTGTGCGCTTTGCCCACTGTGGGTTTATGGCAGCAGTCCTTGGCTGCAGAGACTGAACCTCTCGCGTGGACTGGAGAGACAATGCTTTAGAAAAAGCTGCCCAGGTGGACGAGTGCCTGGCCCTGACATCTGGGGACATCGGGTAAGGGCTGATCTCCAAAGACCCAATATCTACACACAGATTGGGTTCTGAAAACAGGCAAAGAAACATCTGCTCATCAGCCTAGCTCTCCAGAAGCAGCTAACACCATGCCCCCCACCCCTACCCCCATTCCAACCTCTGCCCTGATTTGTGAATAAGAACTGGAAGAACAGAGGCTTGTGAGCTGAATGCTGCAAAGGAGGAAATATGCTGCAGCATCCAGCTCACTGCTGGTCTCCCTGTCTTTATCTCTAGCATTCTGCATTTGGGGTAGACACTCCCACTCAGCAATTTGATCAGACCCACCTCACATATTTAGTTCTTTCTAAAAATTCTTTTATGGTTGGGAAGACTTCGAGGAAGGTGTGAAAAAAGATCTACATGAGCATCCTGGTCTACACAATCCAGCCTCACCATCTGACCTTCAAACAGAGGACCCTGCAAATGAGCAACCACATGGAGCCAGCCCCAGGCTGGCCAGGGAGGTTTGCTGGGAGGCTGTCAGCTGTGAAGCAGCTCACCCCTAAAGGTGGGATTCCGGGCCCTGGGACAAACTGCATTCAGGTGAGTCCGGGGGGAAAAAGGATTAGAGCCTTACTCCACAAGGACCCACATCACTTCCTATGGAAGATAGACACATGGTTCGCTTCCCTCTTCCCCCATGTTCTTTCTGCATGACTCCTCTTCTGTTATTTACTTGGCTTCTTTGTCTCCACTCTTTATTTTTCAACACCATTCATTCTTCATACACTCTCCTCTCCTTTCAGGACTTCACCCTGCTGGAGATGCCAGAGAGCAGAGGGTCTAGTGAGCTCATATCCTAATGCAGAAGACAACCGAGGGTGATGGGAAGAAAGGGGAAGCAGAGCCAGAGTCAGCAAAGTGACTTCAGTTTCAGAAAATGGGAAGCACGTGAGTCTCATCTTGCACAGATTTTCTTTAATTTGATAGGATGATATTATCTTCATGCGATCCCAAACACAGAGATGGATGCATCTGCATATTTTGTGTCACGCCACCACATTTTGTGTTGTTGACCATGCTTGTCCAAAAGGCTCTTCTTAAAACTACAAAGTAATGCATCTCTAATGGTGGAATCCCAGGCACTGAGACAGACTGGTGTGAGTGCTAATGGGGTAGATGAGAGCTATCCAGCCCCTCTCCAATTACAATTACACCAAACAGGCAACCATCTAGTCCAATTATGTAAAAGGTAGTCGGCATCAATTTTCATATGATTGCATTCATTTGTAAACTAAAATGACTTCTGGTGAGTTATCTGCTCCAACTAGAGCTATAGAGCTTTAAGGATCACATTATTAATCCGTTTCTTAAAATCAAGCATTTCCCCTGTGAAAGATAACCTCTTAAGCCCCTCGGGCTCCACCCAGGAAATAAGTTGTCTGGGTGACTTGGCCCCATGAGCAGAAGTGTAGAGCAGCATTCACTCATTCATGCAACACATAAAGAAAGGGGAATTGGGGGCTTGCCGGGGGCCTGGAGGAGCGGTGTGGCCAGCTTCACAGTTAGTCGTGAGACTCCCAACTGGCAGGGTAAGCTTTGGAACCACAACCAGAGTCTCTGAGGGAGGCCTCTTCGCCTTAAAACAAAGAATTAATTCCCAGAAAGGGAAAAGATGAGAAGGAAAAAGGGAGTCTGTAGGCTCCTTGGCCTCAGGTTATCACTCAGAAAGGTATCTCCAGCAGCATCTCCCCTCCCTGGTTTTGCCTTCTAGAAGTTGGCAGACAAGAGCTTTCGGAAGCTTTTTGCATGACCACGACTCATTTCTCTCAGGAGTAGGTCAAGTGTGAGTGATCTGCTCTGAGGTCTGTGTGCAAGGCAGTCAGCAAAGCCCTCTCAGGCTCTCCTGCCAGCTTCTCTCTGATGCTGGCTTCCTCTTCTGGTTTAAGCATCCAGGTCCTAAAATATTGGGTTGGCCAAAAAAGTCCATTTGTTTTTTTCCCATAAGATGGCTCTAGTAGTGCTTAGTTGTCTTTAACTTCATTTGAAACAATTTTGTTAGATTGTAGTGTGACAGCTCTCATATCAGTGTACATTAAAAAAAATTTACCAAAATTGGTGAATTTTTGTGCAGCCATTTTAATATTGAGGATAGAAGAAATATGCAACATTTTCAGTATATTATGTTTTATTATTTCAAGAAAGGTAAAAATACAACTGAAGAGCAAAAAGAAAGAGATTTGTGAAATGTATAAAGTGCTGTAGCCAATCGAATGTGTTAAAAGTGGTTCGCGAAGTTTCATGCTGGAGATTTCTTGCTGGGTGATGCTCCACTGTTGGGTAGATAAGTTGAAATCGATAGCAATCAAATCGAGACATTATTTGAGAACAAGCAACATTCTACCACATGGGAAATAGCTGACAGACTTGAAATATCCAAATCAATAAAGTTATTGGTGAAAATGTGTCTTTTATTTTACAGAAGAAAACACACGGACTTTTTGGGCAACCCAGTACAAACCCCACTGATTGGATGAGTGACAGGTGAAGTCCTGAGGAGCTGTCAGTCCCAGCGAGGCGCTGCTGAGGAGGCTGCACCTGGTAAAGGGCACCAGGTGAAGAGTTGGACTCAGGTTTTACCATTTCTTAGTTGTGCAGGTTACTTAACCTGTTTGAGAGAGAGGTATTCAGAGAGAATATTTGTTCTTGTTTTTTGGATGTAGAACACAGTAGCACAGGTCATTATTACCCGATTTTATCAGGTCTTTGGGAGTGATGGCTGGCTGGGAGGAAGTTTGTCAGGAGGCCTGGGGAGGAGAGCGAGAGGAGGGGAGGGAGGGAGCTGCACAGCAGAATATCGTCTAAGGCAGACAGGCCTGGGAGGGGCTGGGGACTTGCAAGGCACAAGAAGGTCATAGGGAAATGGGAGAAGGGTCTTGAGGGGTGAGTGGGGGTGGGCAGAAGAAAAGCAAGAAATTTGTCCAAGTCAGTTTGTCTGCGACTCAGGCTTGGCTTCTGTTGCTAGAACACAGATGGTGGAAGGTCCATGGGACAGCTCAGGAAAGGGAAAGGGAAGTCATGGGACTCTCCAGCTTCCAATTTAGGGTGACTTTCAGAAAAAACGCTTAGGGTTTCCTCGTTGCTGTTCTCCGGGCCGGTGTGAGAGTCTGCCCTGTGCCTTGCCACAGGCTGGTGAACTCTCTAGGCCCTGCTTTGGGGTCAGCCTAACACATTTGGAACAGGTGCTTTGCCCTCTCACTAGGAACCTATAGCCCAGGTTGCGGGGTGTGCCACAGGACCCCCTTATTTAAGTCACGACTTGTTAATCAAGAAACCACTTCTCATAGAGACCAGTCTTCTAATTCTAAAACCTCGGGCATCCCAGCTTCTCTGAACCTCTGAAGCATTCAAGGTTTCTCCCAGGGAAACACATTTGGTTGCATGGGGAGGGCTCATGAAAAGCACCTCCACTTAGCTTTAGGCTGTTTCTTTTAGTGGAAGAGCTCTGGAGGCCCCAACTGTGCTTAAGCAGCCTTGAGGTTTGAAGGGCAAATCCCCCCGACTGCAGCACCGCCACAGTAACCGCTCTCACCGCTGGCTCCAGGGCCACAGGGCTCTTACCACATTGTAAACTATACATTTGCAAGTCTCACAGCTAATCCGCAGTACAGCCTGCCTGCAATCTAATATGGGTCTGAGAGCCTGGAAGCACCCTCGTGGCACAGGCAGACCCTGTCTTAAGCCTCACACTGAAAAGTACAACTGGTTAGCCAGACTGCAAAATATGTAACTTGAAGTCCCCTTGCCATGAGAACCACGTCTCTGGAATTTCCTGGCTTCGGGAGGGGTGGCGTTCAATTTCTAACCTTTGCTTTATGTTGGTCGAGCTCTTGCATTTTATTCCTGGGGTTGTTTCTGTATTTGGTAGGGAGGTGAGGGGGCAGGGTGAAAGGAATGAAAGAGTCTAATAGAAAAGCAAGGAGCCCGAGGCTGCCAAGTGGTGCACCGGGGAGTCCCATCTGGGCCCAGCGCAGCGGGCCAGGGGACCAAGCGATGCAGGCAGAGGCCGTGGAAATGCTCCGCCTGCCTTCCCCCCACGCGCACATTGCTACAGGTTTCCCACAGCCCGATCACTGTGGTGAAGTGAGAGCAGCTGACCTACCAGGGCAAGGACACTGGATGCGGAGTCAGAAAACCTCATTTCCAGCCCTGCTCTTACCACTCGCCACTGAGGGCCCTTTGGCAGACCTACCTGAGTTTCAGCTTCCTCCTTTATCACTGGGGCTAATCTTACTTACTGCACAGAGAACTGCGAGGACTGGATGGAGTAAGTGCGGAATGGAGGCCGTCCAGAAGCCCATCTAGGGAGATCTGTGGCGTATCTGAGTTCAGAAGGTTGCCTCTGCAGCTTAGCGTGGGAGAAAATAAAATCTCCAGTGAGGCCACCGCCGAGGAGCATAAGAAAGGCCGCCATGAACACACGATCGAGGGCTGAGGCCAGGCCGCCAACCCCCTTGAAAGATAACCAACAGGACAAGGCATCATTTGCTAAAAATCAGTAAATGTTGACGAGAACTCAGAGGAGAAAGAATGAGTCTTCAGTAATGGCTGAGGGACTCTTTCAGAGAAAAGAGGCTTGTAGAATGCTTTACCCTGTTGGCTTTGGCATCCTGGGACCTATTTCTTGCCCCTGAAGAGTCTAGTGCAATATGTCCAAGTTTGAACAGTCACACGATCCATAATCTATCTCTGCCTAAACAATTTGAGTAAACATTTCCTGATTAAATTGGCTGCAGGGAAAGCTAGCGTCTCTCGCCAGACAATTTTGTCTTCCCCGCCCTGAGCCTGCAGGCCCCGACACCGTGCAGAGCGGGGCCCGTGACTGCCTGGGGATGTGTAGTCTCTCAAATTTTATTGTTCCGGATGTGTTTTGTTTTTTAAAAAAATTATCGAATGTCATCGTACGATTCAATCTCTTGGCTCCTGCCTGTAAAAGCTGGAGATGTCCTCTGAGGGAGTTCCTTGTTGAGAGCCGAGGCCCTCTGCCTGGGACCACGCCACACGCCCGGTCCCCCCTGCGGTCCTGGGCTGCAGGCTGAAGCCACCAGTCATATCTTCGAGTTACAGCTTAAAGATAAAGAGCGCAATGACAGCTTAAAAATATCCGGGCACTACTGCTGTTGCCTGAAAAGCTTCTCTAGGCTTGTCCCTGAGCGGATATGAAGGGACAAGGGCCCCATCCTGCAGAACTGCCCCCAACCCGAGGTCACACGAGGGTGGAGGTCTAGGTGAAGCCACATTAGCAGTGCGGGAGCTCAGTGTGCCGACAAGCTGGGAGCGGCGTTTCTGTGGAGCACTAGGTCATTGGATATTACAGCGAAACCAGGGATAAACACGCAGGGAGACAGACTGACGGGCAAAAGGCTCTGAGGACACACAGCAACGTACTTACAGGGTTGTCTTTGTGAAAGTGGCGTGATGGGTGTGTCTATTGTTTCTGCATACTTTCTGAAGTAAAAACTGATCGTTAGAAAGAAACCGATATTTAGAAATTGATCACTGGAAAAAATTACCTTTAACTGCTGACTTAAAAATAAAACAAAATATAAACATTCTTCTGAGTCTAAACCACTTGGGAGCTTGGTTCTGTGTTATCTTGGGCAAGTTACTTAAGTTTTCTAAGTTTCCGTTTTCTCGTCTGTAAATTGAAAATAACAATAATACCGCCAGCCTCAGTGGGTCATCGTGAGGAGTAAATGAAGTAAACCAGGTAAAGCTTTTAGAGGAGCACGTGGCACTTGGTAAATGTCAAAAAGTTTTAGTTGTTCATGATCGTCCCTCGTTTTTTGGAATCAAAAGATGGATCTCCGTGGACTGAGGAGGCGGTGCCATCCTTCCTGGAGAGCAGAAGTAGAGGAGTTCAGACAGGCTCAGCGGGACGGGAGAGAGCCCGGGCTCCTTCCCGCAACGATAATGAGATCCATTGTTCCCACGCAGGCAGAGCCAAAGCACCCTAATATGAGAGAGAGCCTTCCCGCCCAGTGAGAACACACTGTAATGCCTTTAAATGTTTCAAGCGTTGCCTTGGTTGGGTGTGTTGACTTTTTCCATAAGAAAAACAGCCATGTCTTTCTAGGACAGAGGTTGAACTGGAACTGAAGAGTCCACATTCACGCTAATAGGAGCAGAGCGCAATCCACCCCTTCTGTGACAGAACAGAAGGAAGCTTCCATGAGCATCTGGTCCAAGTTTTGCAAGGAACAAGGTACTAAGGGGTAGAGTCTCTTCTCTTTTTGGGAGGGGTGTGGAGCACTGTTGAAGGAAAAATAGAGGCACCTGACTCAGAAACTTTAAGAACACGGAGGCAGAGATTGCTCATTGGCCCCCAGTATCCATCCCTTCTTGTTTTAGTAACAGGTCCTCGAATTTTAACTCACACACAGGTGCCCAGAATAAAGACATATTCCCCAGCTTCCTTGGCATTTCATTGTAGCCATGTGAATACTTTTTAGCCAATAGGATGTAAACAGAAGTGATATGTGGTATGTGTAACTTCTGGGTCATGAGAGAGAAAAATAAACTCCCATCTTGTTTAAGCCATTGTACTGGGCAAAATGGATTTGATCTCTATAGATTAGAATTGTTTGTGTCTATACATTTTCTACCACTGAACTTCTACCCCTACAGAGTTCTTAATAAGCCTAGTTAATAGACAATCAAAGGAGCATCCCCTTTTGAGTCAGGTAATTTCTAGAGGGTCCATGAGATAACACGCAATGTGTCACTGAAAGCACGCCAGTCAAAAAACAAACAAGCCTGCTCTTTCAAGTAGAGCTTTCCCTCAGAGTCTATAGCAGGGTGAGAATTTAGGTGACTCTCCTCTGTCTATTCGACCTGTCCCCCAGCTCCACAGTAGACCATGGAGGATCCATGGAAGATCAGCATGTCCTTTGGTCATGGCTTTTGGGGTTGCTCCATGTCCTACCCCTCACTGTCATGAGGGAACCAAAATCATCACTGCGAATTCTTGTTAAGCCTTTTTCTCCTAATGCTGGGGTCCTACAGTCTCTTCCTAGCCTCTGATAAATTTCATCAGCCTTTCTTGCATTTCTATCTCATTCCATTTCAAGTGTGTTGGGGTCTTAACTTCTAGGGGTGGGGCATCTGCAAGACGTGCTAAGCATCACTTTACAAGGAGCTCTAATTCCTTGAGTTGCATTACCAAATGCCCTTGTCACAGCATGTGGCAGGTCCCGAGATGGGGATGGATGGTAACAGTGTTTGGAGAATAAGAAAAAACCCATCCCATCACTTCCACATAGTGAGTGTGAATTGCCTGGCATGCCCTGCATGCTCACTACATGGCAATTACTAGTATTATAAAAAGAGAAAGCTCCCTGAGGGCTGGGATAGTCCTGTAAGAGATGGGACTTGAACTAGGCATTGAAGAATGGCACAGAAGACAGAAGGAGAAAGGACATGGGAGGATGGAGGGCATTCCAGGCAGTTGGCACGTCACGAACAAAGGCAGGAAAGCTGGAAGGAGTGTGCTCCCTTTGGAGGGTGAGGAGACTAATGAGTATGGGAGAGAGGTGGGTCAACGGTGGGGCAGAGGGGCAGGAAAGCTGAGGTGAGGAACTTGAACTGGGGCAGCACTGCTGGGGTCTGTGGAAGGTTCTGGAGTTCATGCAGGTCTTTGATTCTACAATTGTGTTCCATTATCACAGCGCAGCAGAAGTCCCAACATCTGTAAAAAGCCTCCTCATTGCACTCAGCAGGACAGGGGCCTTCGAGCCCTCATGCACTTTGAGGGAGAGCTGCCCCCAACTCCCCAGTGCCCCGCAACTTCTCCAGGGGAATTTAGACTGTGGCCTAATTTCATGGTATTTCTGGGAAGACATGTGAAGGCCAACCAACCAGTTTATCTTTCCAATGAGGCTTATTTCACAAAACTTTGAAAACTTGGGTCAGAGCCGCCGCCGTAATTACTGCCACGTAACACAAACCTATAAGTACATTCCGTTGCTATTCTCGGAACATGCCGAATGGATATGGGCCCCAGGAAACCTAAAAGGCACAAAATTAGGATTTTTGACCATCAAATTGGCATTTGTGCTAACATTAGCTAACTGCTCCGCCATGGATAGAGTTAAAAAAAACACGAAGGGGCCTATGATTTACTCTCCACATGTCAGGTGAAGATGATTAACCTGATGGTAATAAATTCTTAGAGGCCAATGGCTTGAGTATTTCGAATCAGACATAAACAGCAGTTGTATGTGTTCAGCAGGCTCTCCGGGTGAGTTCCTATTTCTGAGACATATTTTATGTCCCAGTGTTCTCCAAAAAGCCTCAAAGTATCAAAGACAGCAACGTCAATTTCAAAGCAGATTCATGAAAAGAGGGAGCCATATTTTATATTTAATTTTTCTTTGGTTCTCTTTTAACTGTGTGAAAATATCATGTTGAAAACTGTTCATCTAAACAAATCTTGCAGAATTTTTTTCCATTCCTATTTAGCTTGTACTATGGTACTTTGCACAGGAGTGTGAGGTGCTGGGCAGAAATTCGTACTTGGAGGTACATTTTATTTCTGTCAGCTAGACTATATTTTCAGTGAAGGAAATAAACACATTTCCTGTTTCTTCTGAATTCCTCAATAACACCTGATACAGAGTTCTTCACTACTTCTCGCATTGTTAGTGAATGCTGTTAGTTGGGAGAGACGCTCTCAGCAGCTCATCACAAAACACAAAATTTGAAATGGCTTAAACCGCATGGGCACTGACTATCTCCCTGAATAGCAAGACGTTGAAAGGCAGGGCAGAAGCAGATTGGTCAACGCGGAGACTCAGCTATGGCAGCAGGACCCAGGCTCTTTCCATTGTCCTGCTTTATCATCGTCCACGTGCAGATTTTCTTACTTGCCACATTCCACGCACAAATGCAGGATTGCCATTTCTCTTTGCTCTTCTCTTGAGGAGGAAAATATTTCCTGGAAGCCTCATGTCAACTTCCCCTTGGGTCCCTTTAGTCAGGACTGGGTCGCACACGACCAGCTATCATTTTGAGCCATAGGGAACCAGGAGGCAATGGAGGGCTGATACGAGCGAGGCCACCAGGAGTCTGTCACTTGACCTGTATGTAAAGGATGGCTTCAGTGTGAGGGGAATGATAACAGTGGGAAAAAACAAGTCTCAGAAGTTGCATGGTGAGAAAATAGGTTGGGAATCATAGACACCGACTGCCTAGTTTGGAAAACATTCCCCAGTCCCTCTAGGCAGGAACACTTGTAAGTAAATTCCCCATAGAAAGCAGCAGACTATCAGGCTGGCCCTGTAGCCAGTTTTGCTTACTACCTAGTTTTGTAAATTGGCTAAAATAATTGGAACAGGCCACGATTATCCTGGCCACCTTTGGGATACTGGCTGCTCACATACACGTTCCGTTACTTACCCAGCTTCATAAATGCATGAAGTAGTTTGCAGCCGATCTTGCTTGCAAATGAATTGTGTGATAGTAGGTTATTTACAAAAATACAGAGCAAGTGATAATTTGTTGACTTATGATATGAGATAATTGTGTCACATTATAAAAACTCAAAATAGTTAGTGGTCTGATAAAGCGCCCCCCTGAAAGAATTATCCTCTCTCCTCCATAGATGCATATGACAACGTTCAGTATCTGGGCCAGCTGAGACAGAAGAATCTGGGTATTTGGAAATCTGGAAAAAGGAGTCCTAAATTACCTCTCAGTAACTGAAATGTACATAATATATAAAATAAATGTATATTATATAATATAATCGTATTTATTTTAATAATTATAATTATTGTGTATTATATAAAATATAATATATAACATTAACTTATAATATATAATATATAACATTATGATAAATAAATTGCATATATATTATATAGAATAAACTTGTAATATTTCAACTTACAACAAATTACTTTCCTTGTATTTCTCCTCTGTTAGTTACATATCTCAGCTTATGTTACGAAGATAAAAGATAAATCCCGTGCAATCATTCGAATAGTGTAAGTTGATATGTTTGACATATAGAAATCATGCCGGAGGAAATGATTTACCACCAACATAAAGAGAATAGAAGTATCCTCGTGAAGCCAAAGGGTATAAGATTTGCTAGGCTCCTGCAGACAAGAGGCTCATCTCCCTGGTATTATCTGGCTTTTCTGGGACATCACTCTCAAAAGCAGAGTTTTCATAGGTGTTACACACTCACGACAGGTTAAATCCTTAGGAAAACCTGGGTACCTCTGCGGGGAACTTCACAAAGCTGTTAAGTGTTCATTGCTCTTAAAATATTTGGCAAAAGTCAACACCCAAATTCCAGTGGGCTTGGCCTGCCTGGAGGGGCTGAGGATGAGCCGCTGCCGGGAGGAGCAGGCCCTCCTCGCCCCTGCGGCCTGCGGCACCTCCAGCCCAACTCGTGCCTAACGCGCCTACCAACAAGAGAGACCTCCCGGTTGTCCTCTCGCCCTCCCTCCTCCCAGTCTGTAAACGGAACACTACATGTAGGAACTCAAGTACAGAGAGGGCAGAGATGAGAGAAAACATATGGACACTGTTCTCATCTCACAGTGCTCAGAGAAAGCAAAACAGAAACAAGACACTCACGAGCTCAGTGGTGGCAGGCAAACTGAACTGAGTGCGAGAAACCTCTTGCCCTCCCCATACTTGGCCATAGTAAGAGTCTGAAGGTTCTGGGCCTCCCTGGATTTTCTTCCAGAGGAGGCTCGCATCCTGCTCTTGCCCCAAACCAGAACACTCTCCCTGGGCGAAGAAGTTCTCACAGAGAGTGGAGATCTGGAGAAAACCACCACCGTTCTCTGCATTTAGAGCTCCCCAAGGCAACAGTGAAGTAAATATTGTCACAGAGAAGCTGTGATTCCTCCAGCACACACCCAGTGTAGAATTGCAGGCCGGCCTTAGTCATGCTACATGAAGATGGGGTGAGATAAACCAGACTACGTGTTTAACATTTCCTTCCGTGGGGCCGCGGGGGCCTCCCCTGAGGGCACAGCACCACCGGTCTGGCCAGCATTCCCTTTTTCCCATCCTTTCTCTCAGCCAGGGACAGAAGAGCTGGACACAACAACCTCCCTTGCCTCTAAATCCCAAGCCCACTGTGGAGTTTGGATGCAGGAGGTGAGTTAATGAACCATGCCCAAGCTGGGCAGAGCGTGCCTGGATTTGCTACAGGACCAACTTCAGGGCTCAAGTCCTGGGCAATGCAAAGCCCCAACTCAGATGGACTCCGTGCTTAGATGGGCCTGCGCTTGGTTTAGTGTTCTACTGTAATGGCCTTAAAATCCTCCACAATTTTTGAACAAGGAGCTTCATATTTTCATTTTGCACTGAGACTTGCAAATGATACTGCCAGTCCTATTTGCCATATGGTCCTCAAAGCGATTGGGCCCTTCCCTCCTACTGTCTCCACAAAGTGCAACTCCCATTTCCAACTTTCATTTTCATGGAACCGTGAACTCACCTAAGACATATTCCCATGCAGACTCAATGGGAGGTGAGAAACTCTGTTCTGACTGCCAGCTGTGGGGATAAAAATGAGGCAGACACAGGCTCTGGGCGTACAACCCTCGCCCTTCCTGCCATGCTATTCCCATCCCGGAGCCTCCATCCCACTTCCCCGAGAGGCCCCTCCCCTCCATCAGTCAGCGTGAACTTACTGCTTTCAGCCACTGAGAGCTCGCTGTGGGAGAGGTGAGGCATGAAAGGGCACCACTTTACCCTCATGGGATTGAACGCCCACCTGGTTGGACAATGGTTGGCAAACGAAGTCGTGGTCCATGCTGAGTACCAATGAGGACCAGTGGTAATAAAGAGATGGGAAGAGAAAGAGCTCAGTGTGGGCTGGGGTCTGTATGAGGCCATGCTCCTACCTTACCTCCACCTCTTTCCACAGACCAGCCCTTCACTCTAGCCAGCCTTCTCTCGAAAACGTAATAAGAAGGAGTGGTGAGGACGGTTGGGAGCGGATAGAAACATCCCCGCCTTTAGAAAATGAAACAACTTGTGCCGTTGTCCCTGTTGGCGAAGATAGATGAAGGGAAGCTCTTTCTTGTTATAAATAATTAATTCAATAGTGTCTCATTTAATTAATTCTGTTGAGAGAGGAGAACAATTAATTCTGTTGAGAGCCCATAAGATGGTCGATACTCTGAAGTTGCTACTGGACCAAGAGGTCTGCTTACCAATGATTAGTTTGATGCTCACATCTTTATAACAGCAACACAAACTCTGTACCACAAAATTGAGGAGGGAATTAATTTATCTGGATAATGGTAAAAAACATGATGCTCTGGAACTTTCTACATGAATGTGAATCTTCTCTTTACTTTTTCTTTTAACGAATTACTTCCTAATAAAACAAACACTCGTAGAATAGTCATTATATGCCAGAGACTGTGCAAAGAGCTAAATACAGATGATCATTTGTAGACCTCACACCTGTGTTAGTAGACACTATTTGTTGTGGACTAAATGTTGGTGTGTCTCCCCTGCACCCCTGTCAAATTTACATGTTGAAATCCTAACCACCAAGGTGATGGTATCTGGAGGTGGGGCCTTGGGGGGGTGATTAGGTCATGAGGGTGGAGTCCTCATGATGGAGTTTAGTGACCTTATACAAGAGCCCCCAGAGAGTTCTCTCACCCTTTGCTGCCATGTGAGGACGCAGTGGGAAAATGGCCTTCTATGAACCAGGAAGCAGGCTCTCACCAGACACCAAATCTGCTGGTGACCTGATCTTGGACTTCTCAGCCTCCAGAACTGCGAGAAATAAATGTTTGCTGTTCAAGCCCGGTCTGTGATATTTTTGTTTTAGCAGCCTGCACTGACTAAGCCTCTAATATTACAGTATTTTGCCATGTATAATGCGCATTTTCCCCCCAAATTTTTGAAGGAAAAATAAGGATGCACATTGTACATGGGTAGTACCTGAAATACCTTGTATCTGTTCTTGTGTTTTGTAATTATTTGTTACATAAAATTTCTTGTATCATAATATGTTCAAAAATAAATGCCAAAATTCCTTTATAATACAAAAAAGCAAGTATCTAACTATAAATAAATTAATTAATAAAAAATTAAAATAAAAGATTTTTTTCCTAAAAGTTTGGGCCAAAAATGCAGGTGCTCATTATACATGGCAAAATATGGTGTTTTAAATTTATAAATGAGGAAGCCGAGGCATGACTGCCTCACTAGGGAAATGAGAGACAGCCGAAAATTCAGAATCAGTCTCTGCTCTGGGCCTTTGACCCTGCCCCCCAACCCCCGCCATCTGCAGACCTCTTCTCTTGAGAGTTGGGAGAAGGTGGTGTTGTCTTCAGGGTCTTGAACCCACCCAGAAGGCTTCTATCTCTTCTAATGTCAGTTCAATTCAATGTGGGATTTGAAGTTTCTACCAAATGTTAAGAATCTTGGAAGTATCTTAGAAGGTGCTAGGAAGCATTTGCAAATTTCCATGGACCACATTGCCTATGGTTGCAGATCAATCCTTTACTTGTTTGTGTAAAAATTTCCCTGGATTAGGCTTGACAGCTCTGGACCCTTTCTCCTCTTGGTTACTATAACCTCCTCTTGTCCCAGAGTTTTCTCAACCAGTGTTCTTACCTGACGGGTGGGCAGAAATGGCAATAGAACAACCAGTGTGACTTGGTCCTCTGGATTCCCTGGGCCAATACAATGATAAGGGAAGACACCATTTATCAACATTCATCTTTGTATACAGGCAGTCCTCACTTTGCTTGGTAGTGCAGGACTGTAAAAATTACTGGGAGCACTAAAACCCCACAAAGCAATCTTAGTAATTACAGGGGAAATTATAATTGTTCAGTGACCTTTAAAATTTTTTTTGTCAAAACAATAAGAACTCTCTTCCTGTCAGTTATAAATGTTTGTTAAAGTGAAAAAAAATAATGAAGTCAATATTTACTTAATAGACCGTGATTTAAAACATTAGGAATGTTGAGAATTAACATAATTTGTTTCTTTGTAAAATACCTGTCAAGAGAAGTTTGAATAGATCTTGCCTTCTTCCCATAAAGTGTATGATACAGAGAAAGCATCTTTGCTATCCTTGATGTATTGTCATTTCTTTCCAAGTTTGGGTCAGTTTCCAACACTTTATTATTTGCATTTTCAGCATCGCAAAGGCTGTCTGAGAGTTCCTCACACGTCAAGGCTTTGCTGGCATCACTTCCGCTGGGACATCTTCATCCCTTTGTCACAGCCACTCTCCTCACCTATGTCACCAAGTTTGCCTTCACCGAAGTCTCTAGAAGAGTGGCATGGTCACTATTGCCAGGGTTGGCTATTTCTTTTCTAACTCCATTTATGTTGGCTTTGAATTTCATTCCCAGCATCATCATTTTTGTTTCTTTGCTGCCCTTTTGTCTTTCTTGGTCGGCTCCCTTTTACAATTTCACACGGGTTTATCACTGGGAGACGAGGAAACAGCTGCGTGCTCTGCTGTCTGGGACTGAACTGAGTGACAGATGTGCAGTGACCAGTCACCAATAGGCTTTGAAGGAAGTGATGCCATCGGTCACTGATCATGACGTGCCTCTGTAATTTGCATAAAAATGGGGGAATATGGAGCTAGCAGAGAAGTTTGTACTTTATACAATTACTCAGTTAATACACATAGTAACTGAAATCCAACCATGTTGTTGGGGACTGGTGTCATTCAACTGAACTGTGAGAACTGAAATTCATGTTTATTTGAACTCTGCAAAGTTAGGGCTGTCTGTACCTTACCTCATTTAGCTTTCATGGTGGCTTTATGAAGGATGAAATGATGCCCTTACTGTACCCATTGATAGATGAAGAGGCTTAGGAAAGCCAGTTAACTTGCACCCACAGGCGCACAGCAAGGCAGTGATGGAACAGCAATCAGGAGGCATGCGCCCCTCACCACCACTCCCCAGGGCCCTGATTTGGAAGGAGGCGGGGAGTCGTGCCTCTCTGTGGAGGACACCTCATCCCACAGAGAGATTTTGAAACCTCATCACACTTCTTATGTTTGGGCTATGCGGGATCTTTGACCCGGGTCTCATTTAAACTTCCCCAATGACCCCCACGCTGTTGACAGATGGATTGGCTTATCACCCACTGCGCTGGTAAGATAAGGATTATCACACCCTTTTGGAATAGCAAGAAATGGAGTTCCAGAGAAAGGAAGAGCCGCGTCCATGCAGCACAGCCAGTTGCAGGGCCCCTTCGGCATTGCCACACCATCTAGGGGACACAGCCAGATACCGAACAGGGCTGGCCCTGAAATGGAGGTGACAGGGCAGGGGGTTGGGGGGGTCTGAGAAGAAGGCTGCTCCTCTGCCCCCACCCTCCTCACCCCGCACTGGCCACACTGTTGGGCATCTTCCACCCCGTCCCCAAAGAAGGAAAACCAGCTTTTACTCAGTTGGCCAGCCCAGATAGGAAGGATGTTTCTCATTAATAGGATCAGAAAAGGCATCTCTCTAAGAAAGAAAGAAAACATGGCTTTATTTGCCAAGGTCTCTCCCCTAGAAAGCCCTCTAGAAAGCATACAAAATTGTTAAATTATCAAAACATTAATTAGATTGTTAACTAAGACCAACGCTAATCCTCAAAACATATGGGGCAGGCCCTTTGATGGATCTGGCCTAATGGCTTTAGGGGCTGGCTGGCACTTCCTTTCCAGAAAGTTGCAGTCTTAGAACGAACAGCTGAAAATAAAAGGGAGCCGATTGTATAGAGACACCATCTGCCCCAGCACAGTCAGACCGGGCAAGGCAGGCTTGGGGCTGCTCCGAGTGCCCCAGCTACAGAGAGGCCTTTCCGTCTCTCACTGGCCCTTCTCCCAGCGTCTCGGTCTTCCATCCTGACTGACCTATACCCTGTGACTTCAACCCACAGGCTCCTATGTTTGTGTCCGGTCCTTTCAAATATGTCGTAAGCACCTTGAAGTCAGGGACCAGCTGTTCTATGCTCTATTCTCAATGGTACAGACTTTGAAATTTCAATGAAAAGAAAACCTTTTATTTCCAATTTATTTTCTCTCCATTCCCTGTCCACTCCAGTAGATGTAAAAGGGAATGTGACCTGGAAATCTGTCCCACCTGCCAGTCTATATCCTGGGACAGTATTCTCAGACCAGGCCCCAGAATTGAACCGCTGGCCTGCTACAGGAATTTCTGTACCGCAAATATGGGTGAGAAGGCACTACAGTCAGGTGTGCAGCTGTGGCTCCGTGGTTGCCTCTGCTTAGTTCTGTGACAGCGCTTAGAACATCGGCTTCTAATGGTTCATAGACACCCGTCTTCTCTCTGTATCCTCACATGGTAGAAAGTGGTGACAGAGCTCTCTGGGGACCAGAGTGACTTCAGGAGGGCATTGGAAACAAGCAGCGGGTTAGCCCTCTCTTGAGAAAAGTTTTGCTATGTGGGGCAGAGAAGGGGCGTACTGGCTGGAGGAGGTCGTAGGGCGAAGAGAGAGTTTCTTAACCTAGAAGAGATATTACAATATGTTGACATGTTGAAATAAATAACCCAGTAGAGGGAGGGGGAAAAGTGAGGATTATTACAGAAAGCCCTCATATAGGCAAAGGGGTGGCATCTGATGTACAAGTAGAGGGGCTGGTTTTGGATGGGAGCAGCGACAGTTCATCCACAGAACGGGAGAGAAGGCACAGCATAGGGGACAGATGCAGACAAGTGGGTGACTGTGGCGGGGGCATGTGAAAGTTGTCTTCTGACTGTGTTCTCGCAGAGAAATGGGCAATGAGACTTGAGGCAGGAGAGTGACTAGACTAGGAGAAGGAGGGTCTAGTTGAAGTTAGTGCCCGTGGACATGAACGTGAACTGTGTATGTTCAGCTGCATGGGTGCAAGCATGGAAGGTTTGATTGTAAATAGGTATGATATTTCACCAGTGATACAGTGAAGAAAGGGGCCAGGGCATTGAGAAAAGGGACTACAACCATAGAATGTAGAATCTACGATGGGAAAGGAGGACAGGGCATGAGGAGCACTGGAAAAATAGTGAGAGCAATGAGTTACAGGTCCCAGTGGGGCTCCATCAGAGTTGGCACTAGCCCGTGGAGTGTCTTCAGTGAATTAGATAAACACTTCCCCATGGGTGGTACTGTGAGGTAAAGCCATGAACCAGGGCACACAGTGTCACTCCTGGAGCTTAGTCTGGCTTTCAGGGCCCACTTATGCCCTTGGCCAATGACTTTGGCGCAATACATGGCAGCCCAGGGTCAAAAGGTTGTTGGGGAGTACTAGGGGGGCAGGCTATAAGACAGCACGTGTGATCCTGGAGTGGGAGGATGAAAGTGGGATTGAGAAAGGGCGGTAGTCGTTGGTAATGGGGAGGTCATAGGTCTGAGTGTCTGTGATAGGGTGGAGGACAAGGTATCGGAGAGGGGGTTGTCAAGGAGCTGAGAAGTCTGGGTGTTGGAAGGATCATCTTCACGAATGTTGAAATCCCCCAAAATAATAACTGGAGAGTGTGGGAGACAGTGAAATGAGCTAGCGCTCTGAGACCATTAGGAGACCTGTAGACTGATGGCATGTGCTTCAAAGCAGGCATTTTAGACAGGAAGGTGGAACAGTGGTCCCCAGGCAACACTGAGGATCAGGGAAGACCCCCTAATGCAGCTTCAGACCCAGTGTCATGAGGGATGGAGGACAGGAAACTTAAAGGCTGCAGAAGGAGCTGTGTCCTAGGCAAAAAGCCGGCATTTGGTTGGAGCAAGAGGGCAGAGAGCATTCAGGGAGAAGCAGAGGATGGAGGGCACTTTGCTTATGACGGACCATGAGGTCCAGAGGGCTTGGGGATGTGGGGGAGTTGGAGACAAGTTAAAATGGGGGGCTTCACTGAACTCACTGGAGGTGAGAGAGGGTAAAGGATGATCTGGGAGTCTGGGCATCTTGAGGTGCTTGACATGTGCAGAAGTAAAAGCCGTGATGGAGTAAACCCCACTGGTCCACAAGGCAGACCGTGGCCATGAGTCTGTGGGTGTTGGGGTGGGAGTGTTTTCCAAGAGCACACAGAACTCTGGGGGGCCCTTCTTTACTCACGCTGATGGAGGCTGGGGGGAGACTGTATTCCCCTGGGTCTGTCTCTGATTACCTTATCGAAGAAATAAATGCCTTTCAATTAGTCCAGTTTTGGTGTTCCCTCAACTGCAGGTGTCCCTATCTAAGTGACAGGTGTTATTCACTCTCTCAGACTGAATGTAACAAGTCAGTGCTGCCCCAGAAGGCCAGGCCTCCACTGGACTAAACTTCCGGAATCCCTATCCATGCAGCTGCTCCCAGCTCAGAATCCAACTGGAAGGGCCAGCCCGATAGGCCCTCATCCTCACTGCCTCTAATGTACTGGGCCGGGCTGTTGTGTAAACTGTTGAAGCCATCTTCAGCTCATTCTAAACCGGAAGGACTAGATGTGTATCAGGAGAAACCAAAACACTGTTTGATTAATCGCCACCTTGCGAGCTGGAGAGTGATGGCTGGGCACGAAGTGCGGTCGTTATCTAAATGGAGTGCTGGCCTGTCCCCGGGATCCCGAACAAATGGACTCCCCTCTATTTATAAACAACCCTGAGGGATGAGCAGCTCCGTTTACGTTGGGAAGGGGCCATCATTCATTTTTATCCATCATACCTGCTTTTAGTGATATTACACACACACCCTGCTGGGGCTAGAATCTCAACAACCCAAGAGGTTTATGTGCTTTTAACACCAATTTTGAGGGTCTCTGTGTACATTTCATCATGCGGGGGTAACGGTGGGCCTGAAAAGCAGTATGTGAGCTGACTGCTTTTTCAGGGCTTCATGCAGGGTTCATGATGAAGACAAAGCTGGGCAAACTACTGTTGGCCCCAAGGGCACGTTGGTGAACGGCAGGTGAGAAGGCATGAGCCCCTTAGACAACCAGGATTCCACTGGCAGGAAAGTGGGTGGAGCCAGCCAGGTAAGGGAGATGCCAGTGATGTGCAGGTAAGCCTAGTGCGGCCCAGGCCCGCAGCAGGCGTTTGGCACTTAGTATCGGCTCACTGGATAGAAGGAGAGAGAGGGGAGAACTGGAAAGAGCACAATTCCTCCACTTTGTGAAAACAAATAATTTAATGTTAGATTAGCACTTTCACTCTTTCAAGATGTCCTTGGGTATTCATTCTTATTTTTTAAATGGCCCCAACAGGACGGCAAGGAATATTATTTTTCTCACTTTATAGGGGAGACATCTGAAGCCCAGGGCAGTGAGGTGGCTCATGCAGTCACCCTGGTGTTGACTGTAAGGTCAGGGCAAAGTCCCTGTTGTCAGGTTCCCTGCTTAGCTCATCCAGCTCGATCACGAGCCTGTCCCCGTTGTATGCAGGCTCTGCCGGAAATGCTGGAGTCTTGTCACAGGGCAGGGACAGTTTTGTGAAACCCTCGGAGACTGAGCAGAGGCGCTGTTTCAGTACAGCTGTAGGGGGAAAGGACAGGGGAAGTCAGGGTATCCCCGAGGGTCAGGGGTGGGCAGCGTCCTTATCACAGTTCTGTCCCGTAGTAGTATAATCTGAGCTACACACGTCTTTCTACCTTTCTACTCGCCATCCTACAAAAAATGAAAAGAGACCAGTGAAATTGATTGTAATCACACATTTAGCATAACATTCAAAATGTTATCAACGTGTATACAACATGTAATCAAGATATGTATTTATGAATGAGACATTTTAAAGTCTTTTGTGGTGCATTAAAGTTTTGAGATGTGTATTTTTATTTTATCTTTTAACAGCTTTATTGAGGAATAATTGATATGCAAAAAAACTGCACATATTTCCTGTTTACAATTTGATATTTGGACATATGCCTATGCTTGTGAAACCATCCCCACCTATGTATATTTTAAATATTTATTCACATCCTAAGTTTTCAGCAGAAATATTTGATCTACATTTAGATTTCTTAAAATATCCAGTTGAAAATTATTAGATTCACATGTACAGATTGTTCCCAATAGACTTAAAAAGCTTTCTAATAACTTAAGTATCCATTTTTAAATTTAAATGAACCAAAAATAAATATATTTAAAACACAGTTTTTCAGTCATAGCCACATTTCAAGTGCTCAGTAGCGACACATGGCTTGTGGCTACCACATTGGAGAGCTTAGCCATCACGTAACCATGGCGGTCACCGTTTCAGAAGCTTGATTTTTCTCTCAAGGCGGGGGCCCTGGGAAGTGGATCAGGCCTTCTCTTTCCCATCAGGCACATGCCTGGCATTTCCTTTTCACTTGTTATTCCTTTCAAAGTGACTGCTTACAGAAAGGACCAGGCCTCAGTCTACGACTCACCATTAATGCATGGATGGCATCAGAGGGGGTAGGCATGGACTTGGCATTCTACATTCTGTCTCCTCTGACACGGAATTCATGAAAGCTGGCACGATGTTGTCACAGCACCCCAGTGCCCTCTCAGGCCCACAGCGGGCAGTGATCCTTCCCCGTGGCTGTCAACATACCCCCCGTACACACACCACACAATCCCCACACGCCACACACATACACACACATAGTAAACCCACACCACATACCATACCCCATACATACACCATACACCACACACACACATACATAACCCAAACATAGGTGCACAGATACACAAAATCTGCTCTTCCAAAGTCTGTGACATTGAGTGAGGAGTGAGCTATTCTTTCTACATTGTTGGCCCTCAAAAATTAATTTTTGAGTGGTAGGACAAGCACTGAACAAAGAGTTAGGAGGCCTATGATCTGTTCCTGGTTCTGCTGCCATTGACCCATGTGTAAACTTGACCAAGCCAATTAACTCCAGTTTTTTATGAAATGAGAGGTTAGGTCCTTCCAAAGTCTGATACTACCCATGGATCAAATCTGGCTGTGCCCTTTCATTTATATACTTTCTGTGGCTGCTTTCACTTGCAACCACAGAACTTAAGACTTGGTCCAGAAACCATATGACCCACAGAGAAGAAAATCTTTACTTTGAGGCATTTTGTGGAAAACATTTGCTGAACCTGTTCTCATCTATGGATCCAGCTCATTTTATTCCTCTCTACACATTGATTTTGTCTCTTATTCACTCAACCCATATTCATTGGCCACCATTATTCTGCAAGTATTATGAAAATTGCCTAACTATAATGGTGACCAATATAGACACAGTTATTGCCCTTAGAGCCATTAACATTCTTGCTCAGAGTGAGTTGGCTGATCTCCAATGTGGTAGAGACGGCTGTTGTCCCCAGTAACCATCTCCAGTTCTTCCATACTGTGATGGTTAATGTATATGTCACCTTGGTTGGGCCACGGACTGTCTAGATATTTTGATGAAACATTATTTTGGGTGTTTCTGTGAGAGTGTTTCTGGATGTGATTAACATTTAAATCAGCGGGCCCTGAGTAAAGCAGATTGTCCTCCATAATTTGAGTGGGCCACATACACTCAGTTAAAGGCCCGAATAGAACAAAAAGACTGGCAGCAAGAAAGAATTTCTAGGCTTCTGACCTTCACACTGAAGCTGCAGCATCAGTTCTCCAGCCTGGCAGCCCACCCTGCAGATTTCGGACTTGCCTGCCTCCATTTTATACACACACACACACACACACATACCCCATATTGGTTCAGTTTTTCTGGAGAGCCTTGACTAATATACATAATAATAGAAATTTTAGCTGGCGAATGGCCACCTGGAATAAAGAGTACATTTCCCAGCCTCTCTTGTAGCTAGGGGTGGCCATGTGACCGATAGGTTATAAGCAGACATTTATGTGGTAGATTCTAAGGAGCTGCCTTAGGAGATAGCCAGCATGTGCCCTCTGCTACCCCTTTTCCTCTTCCTGCTTCCTGCAGAAATGCAGCAGAGGGACTTCCATCCCAGGCACTGAAGGAAAACTGACCTGTGAAGTGGAGGTCTCCAAAAATGGGGAGAACTCAGAACGAACCTGGCTTCCTGAGGGTTCTGTGGAGCAAAGCCACTATGTTGCTCTGAACTTTTACTTGAGAGAGAAATGAACTTGTTTATCTAATCCACTGCTATTAGAGATGTCTGTTTTCAGTAGCCACACCTAATCCTAAATGACATACTTACCCTTTCCTGTGTCCCTCTGCTATGCCTGAGAATAGTATCTACTGTGACTAAGAGGACCTGCCAAGAGTCCAGAGTATGCCGAACACATGTGTGAAGGTCATGGTTGCAGTTACACGTCCCGAACGATGGGCTGGGACAAAGTAGGGTTGTCTGCCATGAAGGTGAGTTTTAAAAGACATTGGGATTGCGAACTTAACATTATGATTCCTCCTATCTCCCTTAGATAAACAAACTTTTGTTTAAAAAACAGACATTTGAAAAATCAAATAGTCAATTGAATAGTATTTCTTGGTTTTTGATGGAATGTGAGGGTTATTTTCCAATATAACACTAAAGAGTTGATGTGAGTTTTCCTATTCTCCAACAGGTGCCGTGGATATGATTGAGTACCAACGCACCTCCATGTCTTAGACTACAACACAGTCACATGGAATTCATGACTAGGTTTTTCTCTTTCCACGAAAATATTTTCTACATGTAAAACAAATGTTCACTAAACTGATAAACACCATGGGCGATCCCCACCCCAGCCTTACCTACCGGTGTTGTTCAGAATGACTGTGGTGTTACAGACGGCAGTCATTGACTGCTTTGCCCATGCCCCCCTCGTAACCCCTGCTCCTAAGTGGCTCATGTTCACCCCTCAGCTCTCTGCACTCTGGGTGCCCAATGCAAGGGCAGCCAAGCCAAAGACCAACCAGAACCCTAGGCCCTGCTTTATCCCCTGCCCCCCAAAAAAGATCAAGGCCAGTAGGCCAGGAGTATTCCTCTTAAGGTGGGGAAACAGTCAGTTGGCATTGGGACAGATGCCAAAAGTTGTATAACAACTTGCCACATGTGCAGGAGCTGGCAGTTGTGATGGGCCACGTGCAAGGTGGAGTAACAGAAACTCTGAGCATGCAGGGAGGAGAATGGAACAGACAGCAGACAGAGCAAGGATGCTCAGAGAGAGGGCCGGTCTCCCGGACTCCCTTGGTCTCTTTGGGATTTGCAGCTCCCGATGCGTTTCCAACTCCAGTGCACATGTGCCCCTGCAACAGACCTTCTACAAATGCAGGACCTCGCATGTGTACTGTTCAGCTGTCTATCCTTTGCCTATTCCCACTTTGGTGTCCAGTCCCTATGGGGCTGGGCAATCCATGAATGCACACAGCTGGACTGGAAAATGCTGGCCCTTCACCCGAAGACTTTTCCTTCAAGTAGTCCTATGAATGGCAAAGAGAAGAGGAGAAAGGGCCACTTTCTGGAAGGGCAGACGTAAAATTTGAAAGAACAATCTAACGTCTTGCGCTTGGAGTGGGCTCTCTAGGAGGTATTTGTAATGCTCTGGGCTTCTTCAGAAGAGGTCACTGATGGGAACCCCAAGAAAGAGTTGAAGACAGACAGGAGTTACCTCCCACTGAAGGTAACCTTAACCTTGAAAGGTAAGGATCCTACTTTGAACACCCCAGTTTCCCCTGTCTCCCTTTGGCTGAAAAGAACCAAACTTTGTTGGCTGGTGAGAGCTGAACAAGGCAAAGCCTCTTGGGACTTCTCTTTGACAACTCCCCGGCCGCCGGAGGCTATGTCAGGCCTACAAGACCCGTAAGTGTGGGTCTGTGTGTGGAAACTGGTTTTGGGTCTTTCCCTGAAACCCAACCCCCAGCCGTGTAGCATGAGCTCATTCTGCCCCAACTGGGAGAATGAGAAAATGGTCTGTGAGTTTCTCTTCCACTCTGTCAAAATAAGAACAGAAAAAAAATACACCTCTGCAAAAGTGTTTTCTTTCAGCTTTTATTTGCACACATTCTGTATAATTATGGTCAGCAAGAGGGCATTTTCCATAGCCACACTGGCAGTATTTTCCACACCAAGGTTTATGCTGGCGGCCAGCCCGCCCTTGAGCTATTTACTTGTGTGGTGGATAGAAAATCATCTAACCTATGGCCAGCTAGACCCCAGCAAAATGTTCTCATTTGGACCTCTCCTATAACAAAACATGTTATTTTAATTTCCCCTCCAACCCTTGTCCCTCTTCCCTAGGTAAAGTGATGCAATATGGTGCAGCCACCTTTACACAGCCAGCTCTATGGTATGCCTTCCATGTACGTACTAGTGTTCACATCCAGCTTTATTCTGCATGACCTCACCTCATTCCCTCTCTGTCCAGTTAAGCCTTGTACTTCACTGACTCCTCGCACACCAAGCGCATTTCCTCCTGCAGGCCATTTCTTGTGATCTCCCATCCCAATCCCGAATGTCTGCCTCCTCCTTCCTTCAGCTTCTCGGTTTCCTGCCCACTACTCAACACCCAGTTCTGGCCGCCTTCTGCTGAAGTCACCCTGATTCCTTCTTCCTTCCATGTATGAGCTGGTTACTACCTACCCGTTTTGTAATGATGCGTCATCTAGACAAACTGATCAAATGTTGTGTAGAGCCATAGCATACATCAAGTAATTCACTTACCAACTATGTAATGAGCACCTACCTACTGTATGTTCATCTCTGTGGAGAATATCCCATGTCAGAAAAAGTGTGAGGATTCATGGGTGAATTAGACCTGTTTCTGTCCTTGAGGAATCTGCGGAGACCTTTGAGAAGAAAAAGCTACACTCATGAACAAAGAATTTCAGAGCTGGGGCCCAAGGTATGATGGTTCTTCAAGGCAACATGAGGTTGACAAAAAGGGGAGGAGAAGCCGACATTATCCACCAGTGAGGGGCAGGAGTTGGAAGGCAATGCCAGCCGACAGCGGAATTCACTTTCTACTGTCATTGGATGGGTGGATGGAAGGATGAACGGATGGATGGATGGAAGTGAGTACAGATGAACCAACAGGTAGATGGTCTAAAAAGCATCCATCCATTTAAGAAACATTTATTGAAAGCTTACTATGTGCCAGTTATAAAGGACACTTAGTAGATAAGATAGCCTTCAATCAGACTTCAGTCTAGTCTGGTGGCATGGAAATACAGTCATAAGCCAAGCAACGGTGACTTTAGAAGTTTAAAGAGAATTCACGAGAGCTACCGTCTTAAGTACCTATAATGCGTTAGGGGTTTTTCAGACATTATTGTTACAGTTCCCACTCCACCGTGCTGCCGCACACACACACACGGGCACTGCGAGGCACTTTAAATTTCGAGGGAAACATAATGATACCCAACATCTGTTAGACACTGTGCAAACCACTAGCGCAAGGTAGTTCACGGCTTTAACATATGATCACCCTGCATTCCTTCTGATGATGTCATACCTGTGAAGCTGGGTCTTTGGTAGCAGCTGCAATGAAGAAACAAGAACCATATGAAAACCAACACGGAACAGGAGACGAGGGCAGCAGGGTCCAATCAGAGTGCAAGGACTGAGAAGCTGTTCGGCGCCCAAGAGGTACATACATCTTATTAATAAGTAATGGTCGTTAACTTAAGAATGAAATAAAATTATTACTTTTTCTTTCAATGTATATGTATTATTTTGTCAGGACATAAATACTTAAGTTGTTTGGTCCCAACTTCATAATAAATGGAACTCCTAGGGTGTTTCTTAAAGCCTAGAGACATGGAAAAAAATGAGTGAAGTACTAACGACACCATAAATAGAGAATGTTTGAGAACCTCTGTGCTATTGCCAATCCTCCCAGGCTATTAATTCACCAAAGATCACACAAGTAGCAAGTTCCAGAGTCAGAATTTAAACCCAGATCTCTTCTAGTGGTCTCTAAAACTATGTTGCTTTTGGTTAAAATGATGGTGGGCTCATCCAGAGATGGACAGGAGGGCAGCCTGGTGGGGCAGAATTTGGGGAAGGGTGGTGGGACCGACAGATCATGGAACCAAGACAACCCTGGTCCGGGGGGTGGGGGGTACAACCCCTAGGAGGTACACAGCAACAAACCCTCTGGTTTCCTGTGTGGTCACAAGAGGACTACAGGGTAGGGTGTGAACCACCGGGCAGTGTGAGAAATGGAGGCTGAGTCTGCACACATTTTGGGGGGATCAAATAACTTGTTTTGCAGCCTGCTGAATTTTTAAGATGTTAGCGGCTGCTGTCATGGTAATAGCCCCAAGTGACCAGACTCCTGTCATTTCAGGTGGGCAGAGTCCTGCCAAGATTGTGAGGAAAGTGGAAGCAACTTCCCCTGAAAGAGAAGCTGGAATTGGGAAAAATTTAGGTCAACATCATTTGAACCTTGACCTCCTGCTCTTTTGTCCCTAGGCAGACATTTCCTTGACCTCCAGAAATTCCTCTGCCTCTAAGGAACACTCCTCCCTCCCTCCCCCCAGAGGCCTCCAAAGTGGGTGGAAACAGACTCAGGGCAAGACCCCAGGGAAGCGTGAAGGGCCTTGGGAGTGTGGAGAGTTGAAGAGTCTCCTCGGCAAAGATCTTCAAAGGCAAAGCCCAAGGCGCTGAGCACCCCAGGAGGGCAGGCTCCAAAGAGGAGTGCTGGAGAGAGAACCTCTGCCACTGCCAAGGGGAAAGGACAGAGAGACCCCCTACTGTGGCAGTGAGTCTGCTTGTAGGAGCCCGGAGAAGCCTAATTCAATTACCCTTATCAGAATGCCTCTGAACTTAACAAAGCAGATAATCAGTTCCAGAGACAGATACTGTGTGGGGGGCCAAAATTATTTTGCTTCCCAAAATTGAGGCTGAAATTGGAGATGTTTGGGTAATAGAAAACATAATCCCTCTCCGGGTCCAGCCCCCTTAGCCCCCACCCCCGCCCAGCACCCACACCTGACACACCCCTACCATTTGAGCCAAGGAGACTGGGATTCAACATCCAGACCCATCTTCTCCTTAACACACCTGGCCATGAACTTGACCTCTTTCTCCCACCCTCATTGATTCATAGTCAGGAGGAAGCTGTGTAGCTGGAAACAGGAGGAGAAAGGGATTAACATTTATTGAGTCCACTGTGTGTCAGGTTCATTATATACATTATCTAATTTAAACCACCCAACACGTCTTTTGGGAAAAAAAAATAGTACTATCACGTTCCTGAAGGCAATGGAGCTTTGGAAAAGTTAAATCACTGCCTGGGCACCCATCCTTATAAGCAGAATGGGTTGAATTCAAATGCTGGGATGAGACCTTGCAACTCTCTATGCCATATGACCTCTCTGCTCAACATCAGAAAGCAAACAGAAACTCATTGATTCAGGGATTTGTAGCAACATTTCATGGTAAGGTTGTCTCACTTATGGGTAAAGAAACAGACTCAGAAAGGCTAAATAACTTTCCTGGGGTCACGCAATTGCTGAGTTTCTCAGTTGGGATTTGAGGCCAACGAGACTGGAGTCCAAGCCAGGGCTCTCAGTACTATCTCACAACTGCAATGCAAATTGTTCTAGAGACTTCCCATAGCCCTAAGTGCAGAGAGTATGTCTTCTCGTCTTCCCCACTGGGCATAGGCAAGACTGAGCCCATCGCCATGGGCTAAATCTGGGTGCTGGGTAACCAGGATTGTGCCTGAAGGTCCGGATGCAATCCACCACCAAAGGACAGCTCTCAGCGCCTATGTACCTAGACTAACAGGATGTACCAAGTGAGCCCTGGAAAGAATCTCTCATGTCTGTGGCTTACATACATCCCTCATTTATTTATTTATTTATTTATTTATACTTACTGTTTGTATTAGGTAACATTTGACATGTATGGAATACTATCTATGTAAATTATAAGGCTTAGTAATCATAAAACCTGCGAGCCCACCATTCTACCCTACAGTAGTCTGTTACTTTCTTTTCTCCCATTCTTTTCTCCCGCCTCCCCCACAGAAATAACCACTCTCCTGAGTTTTGTGTTTATCATTCCTTTGATTATTTCTATAGTTTTGCAAAGCATGTTTGCGTGGTAGATTGCATTATTTATTTGACAATCTAAATAATGGTCTTAATACCCTTGGACATATGACTTTGCAGTACTTCCCATTAGAGGTGGAATAAATTTCCCTGCCCGGTGATGTAGGATTGGCTGTGGCCTGCGGAATGCTGTAGGCATTGATGAATGCCAGTTCTGAGCCTAGGTCTTCAGAGGCATCACGTGTTTCCACTTTCTCCTCTTATATCCCTGACTCTGCCATAAGAAGAACGTGCTCCTGGCCCCCCTGCTGACTCAAAGAGGCTGACACTTGCGTGGAGCAGACCTGGACCCAATCTGAAGTTGGCATCAAATCCAGTGCAGCCTAGACTAGATCAGCCAACTCCCAGCCAATCCGCAGACACCTGAGTAAGAAGACATGAAGGTTAGTAAGCCACTGAATGTTAGAATGGGCTGTTACACAGCATTATTGTGGCAATAGCTCATGATATAATATACGTATACCTCTAAATAGCATTTTTTTTGAGTTTTGAAAAATAATCATTGACATTGCATGTCATTGTCTATTACTTACTTTTCTTTCCCATGCTAATTATGTGTCTGAGCTTCATCCAGTGGAATATAATATAGCAAATGAACTACAGCCGTGGGCCCCTCAGCTTAGAGATGAGGAAAGGCGAAAAATCCACAGAGCTCATGAATGGCTGAATTGTCACGGGAGCCTAAGTCTCATTCCTTTAGCAAATATTTATTGAACGTAAGCAGAGCCCTTTGCTCAGCACTGGGACTATAAGGTGAACTGGACACATAAGATTCCTGCCCTAAGGGCCTTATGTTATAGGGGCCACTTCACGGAAAGAGGGCAATGCACATCTGTGCCTCCTGTCATATCACTGCCAGCGTTTCCTATTGCCTCTGCACTGCCAGCTCTTTCCCCTCATTCCATTCACCAACTCCTGTCCCTGGAGGCAGATAGTCTAATTAAGGCAGCATGTGAGGAGAGCAGGCAGAAACCATGGAGTGGATAACTCTCCTTGGGAGAACTGCCGGCAGACTGAGTTCCAGGGGAAAAGGCCAAAGTAATTGGGAAACTCGGCCCAAGGACTGATCGCTTTGGGAGGCAGGTTTTCACTTCCACAGGTGGGGTGTGTCTGCAGGGAACAGGCAGTTGTGTGGCCAGAGCGGGCCCTACGGTGAGGGCAGCAGCCCCAGGGACTTGGCTGCTTGTGTGACCACACTCATGAGCAGAACATGCTTGGGGGACAGAAGAAGACTGAATAATGCTCCTCACCCCTGAGGACCTCGCAGCCAAATGAGAGAAACAGGACCTCCCCCTCAAAATGCAAGGCCCCAACCCCCTTTGATAAACACCAAATATCATAGATAGAACCGGAGCTGAGCAGACACATCTGGATGGACGTGGACACGCAGACGCCCAGCAGTGGCTGAAATGACGGGGACGTGCTGTCTGTTCATGACAGGTGTCTTTTGTTTCCCCACAGCACTTAGGTAGGCCCCACGAGACTTGCCTTTTATTCCAGACTGCGGAAAAGCACAGCGAGAATCACTTCACAATAAAACTAGACCGAACACAACCACATACTCCCTCAATGATTCAGAAAGCATTCCAGGGTGTTGCAGGGCCTCGGGGACATCATTAGGAAAATCAGTTACCATACAGGATTGGAAGAAACTGTGTCCTGATGATATGAGGTTTCGTGGTGATTGGGTCCTGGATAAGAAAGTTATTTTCAGTAATGAAGGATTAGCAATTCCTGCCAGATAGGGAAATGGCAAAACCAAGGCGAGCACTTGGCTGCTCCCAGCTCCAGTGCCCAGTGCGGATGAGGGAGCAGCCACAGCTGGGGGTGATCAGTCCGTGAGCTGAGGGTTGTATGGATGGCAGAGGTCGGGAAGGTCTGAGGTCAGAGTGGAATGGCTCTTGCTTGGGGATGTTTTACATGTCTCTCTACCTAGGGCCCATTTGAAAATTCCCATTGCTGTGTTTTCTTGTGGTTTTTACTCGAGAGTTAATGTTTTCAAAGATGGTGGCCCTGTGGTTCTGTGGGAGGGACTTCCCCAGGGAAGGAAAGCAAGGAGTAGCCTGCAGTGATGGGGGTGAGGAGCCAGCGGGGACCCTTCAGTGACCCAGATCTTACACACTGCGCATGACCACCAAGTCACAGGTAGCAGAGTAGACTGGAAAAAGCCAGAAGTCCTGAGGCCAAGTTCTGCCACTTCCTAAAGGTGCAATTTTGCAGTGCAAGACTCCTTACCTCCTTGGGCCTTGTTTGTCCCATCCGTAATAGGGGCTGAGAGAACAGTGGCTTCTGATTATAGACAATTGCCACCTTCCAGAGCCCATGGTAAAACCAAACACTGTGGAGAGAGATAGCAAGAAGAAAGGGAAAAAATGACCACATTTATTTGAGCCATCGTTGAGAAAATACCAAGTGGCTCTCAGCCTATGTGGTATATTTTCTTTCTCTCTTGTATACATTGCTATTTCGCATGTTCATTTTATTTCCCCAATCAGAGCACGTTTCCTAGGAGCAAGAAAGAAATGTATGGAACTCATTAAACTTCAGAACAATTGTAATATGAACAAAAATAGCATAAAATTAGAAATTGCATTAGTCTCCATTTATTAGATTAGAAAAATATCTGTCTGTGGATGATATCTCATTGTAAAGGATGCCATTTCTTTTTCACACCATTGTCAAAGTGTTTCTGTGCCCATTTTACAAATGAGGAAACTGAAGAAAAGAGGGATCAGAAAATTGGTTAAAGTTCTATAACTAGTAAGTAGTAGAGCCTGGACTTGAACCAAAGCCCTCCTCTTGCACTTCTAGACTCTTCGGAAGTCATGTGGGTCTCTTCTGTGCCTCATGCGGCACTCAGCGCAAGGCAGATACGTAACTGGTGCTCAGTAAATAATTGTGGATTGCTGAATCCCACACCACTATAAATTGCCCAGCTTAAAGGCTGAGGCCAAATCAAATGACATGGCATGGGTTTTTTTCACCCAGAAATACCCTTGGGCCCCTTTGAGTGCCCCAGGCTGTAGAAGCCAGGGCTCTGGGGGGGCCCCGCCTGAACCTGCTGGCACACGTCCCGGTCATGTGGCTGGCCAGGCGCCTGCAGTTCTGCTTTCTCCTGCTAGAAGCCGTCAGGCCCAGGCCCGGACTGGAAGCCCCCTTTATAAATACACTTCAGTTTGCATTCGCCCCCGGCCAACAGACAGGGCCCTACAAACCACCCAGCAGCACCAGCCAGGAAAAAGCCCTCACTTCTGGCCACAGGAACTTTACCAACACGTCAGCCTGCGCCTGAGGCGCCAGCTCTGCCCACAGAACACCCAGAGGCAGTCACCCCAGCCAAGCCAGGTCTCATGGACTCACTGAGTTTTATTTGCCCTTTGGGGGCCTGGGACAAAATTGAAAAGCAAACACCTCATGCAGCTGAGTTGGTTATCTGAACCACAAATGAGACCGGCCTTGTGTCCCTCTCCCTTGTCCCAACAAATTTGGGAATATATTTGTATGCGGCTCATTCAGGGCCAGGTACTTGGTGCTTCTGGTGATGCCAGGCCTGGATTTGGTCACTTTGGCAGTTTTGCCTCTCCTATTGGCTGTGAATAAGTGCTCCCTTCCGCCCCCAACTTGGTTCCTGCCCTTTGTCCTCCTCGCAGGAGCCCCCGTCTGGTTCCTCATTCACTGGCCCAGATCCCAGCTCTGGGGGAGCCCTTTGGTCCACTGACATGGCGCTGCCAGGGCCAGCTTCTCAAGCACCACTCTCAGCTATCATCCTCTCAAAGACTCCCCAAGTCTTTGGTGACAGATTTGGACCCAGAGCCTCTCTTAGAGCTCTTCTGAGTGCCTCCTCCAGGTGCTACCAGCCAGCTCCTATTTTTCCCAGCACATCCCTTGTCTTACTGAACTCTGCATCATCCCCACACACAGAAGACCCAATCTGACCTCATGGCCTTTGCTCACATGGCTCTCCTCACCTGGAACACCCTGCTCTGTGTGCTGCTCTATTCTGTCTTCTCATCCTCCAAGGCCCCCTTCTTGAGAAATCCTTTCCTGCTGGTAGTGTTCTCTCTCTTTTCTAAAACTCCGCAGCACTTCATTGTACCCTGTCTTGAATTGTTATTAGACGGTGCCACAAAAGTCACTGTGGAATAAATATACTATATAATAAATAAACACCTCTCTTTGACCTGGCACCAAGGGCCCCTGCTCAGGCCCCCCTATCCAGCCCCACCTTTCCCTATGAGGTGATGATCTGTGCGACCACGTGAACATGCCCATCTTGAGCTTGCATCCTTTCTAGCCCCACTTTTAAAGCATGCTCCTGTTACCCAGGGCCTCAGAATTCTGTTCCCAAACTTCTCCGCATCTATTTCCAAAGCCTGTGGAAGCCCCTTTTCCAGATCTGTCATTCAAAGGACAAGAGGAGGCTGTTTGCTGGGAGGTGGGTTTGTGGGTGGAGCTTGGACGTGTGGGCTGGAGTGTCCACCTGCATAGGCCCTTTGGTGGGAAGAGAAGGGGAGTGGGCCTCTGCAGGGTGGAGTGCCCAGCTGCCCTTCAGTCTACCTGCTAGAGGATGAAGCCAAGACAGAAGAGAGTAGAGTGAGATTTGGAGAGAGATTAAGCACAGATGGCAAGGCTGAAACTCTGGAGCCAGCCTGTGCTTAGAGTTTTCAATACCAAAATATTTTTCTTCTTTGCTTAATTCATTTGAGATGGGTTTCTGTCACTTGCAACCAAAACTGATGAATATATATAGTCATGATGATGATAAGGAGGAGGAGGGTGGTGGTGATAACAGTAGCTAACACATATATTCCAGGCACTCTGCTTTACCTATGTTAGCTCATTTATTTCTCCACCTGCTTCATGAGGGAGTTGGTATTATTATCTAGTGTCCCAAGTGAGGAAAAGAGATTCAGAAGAGATAAGTAACTTGCCCAAAGTCACTCAGCATTGAAACCCAAGTCTGTCTAACCCTAAGCCTGTGCTCTTATCTGCTAAGCTTTTTCCTTTTTTTAATTGCTCGCCAACAGTGAGCTGGACCACTGGCTTGGAACTTAGCCTCTGCCAATAAAAGGCCTGGGTAGTGTGCAGTCCGTCCCTGTGGGACAACTAAGGCCCCGAAAGTGGAGTAAAGGTCAAAATGCAGAGGATGCAGCCTGATCAACCAGACCCCTAGCAATCCTTGTCAACAGAGAGGAGGAGAAGGAAGAATGATTCTTCTCCAAAATGCGTTCCCCTCCACTTCTCCCTCTCCGCCCCGGGTCTAAGGCTTCTGCAGCACAGCTTGGGGAGGGAGGACAAAATTGTGTCTGGCAGCACACCTTTTAACATCTCCGCAGGGCTCAGGAAGTTATGCTTTCAGCAACTATACAGAGTAGCTTACTGCCATTGGGTTAAATCATTCGATGAGCAAAGGTATTATAGCACAGATGGTGGAGGGAGGTGAAGTACAAGTGTCCATCAACGGTCAGTATTGAACATATACAAGATACCCCAGACACAGTCCATGTGGGAGCCCAGCACACACCCTGTGAGTGACTAGAATCATGCAGCTGAAGTCTGGTCTCTACAAGCAGAGGGAAGGTGCAAACCCTAAGAGGGCTTTGCTCATAAGTCTCTATGACCACGACTACGTTCATGCTTGTGAGATCCATCACTGTCTGTGTCCTCCCTCAGGGAAAGCAGAATAAGACCGACATTAGCATGAGAAGGTGTGTGTGGTGTGCAAGATAGCAGGACTGTCACAGAAGGTTTATGGTGCAAGTGTTGGGGGCTGCACGAGGCAGCCTTGGCTCTGCCACATGTAAGAAATGCTCTCGTCCCATCGTCATGGCCATAAAATTTTTATAGAAGACAGCACTGACCTTCCCCCTGTCAAGCACTCAGTGTCACTCACCAAACGTTCATGAAGCATAAGGGCCTTCCCATTTTCGGGTGCGGGTTTTTCAAACTCTTCCAGGAACGTCAGCCGTCATGGCAGAATGAGCTCTGTGGTGCCTCTTGGGAGGAAGACTCACTCAAGTTTAGGCTCCAAATCTAAATGCATTTTATTCCCTACTTTTCTGTTGTAGGAAATATGCATAGTAAGCAAGTACATTTTCTACTGAGAGCCACAGTTTCTCAGAGTAGCACCCATACATCACAGAGCCTAAAACCTATCCCTTACCACATGGAACAGTGAGAACATTTCCTTCATTTGGTCATATATTCACCAACATATTTGAGCAAACAGAGAAGCGAGTAGAACACTCAGAAATAACAGTGAGGTGAGGACCTGGGATGAACTTAGACTCACGAACCTTAGGCAAAGAGGAAACGGGAAAAATGCAGAGTTTTAGTGCACAGGAACTCAGAGGAGGGATTTGGGATAGAGATATAATATTGGGGTTCTAGGGGTTCATCCCTCCAGTGCAGTTGAGCCATAGAAGCAGTAGAGATTGCCTTGAGAGAGTGTAGAAAAGAATAAGATTTAAGACCAAGCCTACCAACTGTGTGTTGTTTTTTTTAACATAACAGCTTTAGTGAGATATAATTCACATACCTAGAACTCAACCTTTTAAAGTGTATAAGTCAGTATTGTAACGTATTTGGAGAGTCATTCAACCACCACTCGTGTCGGGTCCCAGAGCATTTTGTCAGTCTAATAAGAAGCCCTGTGCCCACCAGCGGTCACTATCCATTTCCACCCCCACCCCAGCCTCTGGCAGCCACTAATCTACTTTGTATCCTAAACACCTCACAGAAATGGAGTCATATGATATATGTATTTGGCTTCTTTCATTTAGTACAACCGTTTTGAAGTCTATCCATCTTGTAGCATATATTTGTACTTCATTCCTATTTATGGCTGAATAATATTCCATTGCATAAATAGATATACCACATTTTGCATATCCGTTCTTCAATTGATGGACATATGGGTTGTTTTCATTTTGGAGGTTATTATCAATAAGTAGAAGGCTGCTATGAACAAGTTTTTGTGTGGACATATGTTTTCTTTTTCTTTCTTTTTTTTTTGGACATATGTTTTCAATTCTCTAATAAACCTAGAAGTGGAATTATTGGGTTATATGTTTAATTTTTTGAGGAAGTGTCAAACTGTTTTTGCAAAGCAGCTGCATCATTTTACATTCCCACCCACAACGTATGAGAATCCGTTTCTCCACATCCTCGTCCACGCTGGTGATTGCCTGTCATTTTGATCACAGCCATCCTGGATGGTGCAAAGTGACATCATTGTGGTTTTGATTTGCATTTCTTTAACACTGTTGAGTTGTTGAGCATTCTTTCATGTGCTTATTGACCCTTTGTACTGCCTTTTTGGTGAACTGTCTAATCAAATCTTTTGCCTTTTTTTAAAATGGGTTTGTCTTTTCATTGTTGAGTTGTACACGGTTTTTCATTCTAGGTATAAGTCCCTCATAGATACATGACTTATAAAATTTTTCTCCCAGTCAGAGTGGGTTGTCTTTTCATTTTATTGATGGTGTTCTTTGAAGCACAAATATTTTTAATTTTATTGAAGTTCAACTTATCTATCTTTTCTTTTAAAGTCTTTTTTTAAAGATTTTATTTATTTTTAGAGAGAGGGGAAGGGAGGGAGAAAGAGAGGGAGAGAAACAGCAATGTATGGTTGCCTCTCACATGGCCCTCACTGGGGACCAGGCATGTGCCCTGATTAGGAATCGAACTGGGACCCTTTGGTTCCCAGCCCGCGCTCAATACACTGAGCTACACCAGCCAGGGCTCTATCTTTTCTTCTGTAATTTGTGTTTATTGGTGTCATAGCCAAGAAACTATTGCCTAACCTAAGATCACAAAGGCTTAAGATTAAGTTCTATTTTCTTCTAAAAGTTTTATAGGTTTAGCTCTCACATTTAGGTCTTTGATCCATGTCTGTTATCTCTTTTTTTTTTAAAGATTTTATTTATTTATTTTTAGACAGAAGGGAAGGGAGGGAGAAAGAGAGGGAGAGAAACATCAATGTGTGGTTGCCTCTCATGTGGCCACCACTGGGGACCTGGCCTGCAACGCAGGCATGTGCCCTGGCTGGGAATCAAACCGGTGACCCTTTGGTTCACAGTCTGCGCTCAACCCACTGAGCTACACCAGCCAAGGCTGTTATCTTTTTATATGTGTTTTGGAGGTAAGGGTCCAAATTTATTCCTTTGTATATGAACATACAGTTGTCTAACACAATTTATTGAAAGGACTATTATTTTCCCTCATTTAATCGTTTTGATGCCTTTGTCAAAAATCAAGTTACCAAAAACGGAAAGGTTTATTTCTAGATTCTCAATCTATTCCATTGATCTCTACATCTATCTTTATGCCAATACTATAGTCTTGATTTACAATAAGTTTTAAATTCAGAAAATGTGAATCCTCCAAGTTTGTTCTTTTTCAAAATTGTTTTAGCTACTCCGGGTCCCTTGAATTTCCATGTGAATTTTAAGATAAGAGTATCAACATCTACAAAGAAGGCAGCTGGGATTTTGGCGGAGATTGCATTTACTCTGTGCATCAATTTGGGGAGTATCACCATCTTACAATATTAAGTCTTCCCATCCATGAGAATGGGATGTCTTTTTTTTTATTTATTTAAGCCTTCTTTTATTTCTTTCAGTGATATTTTATAGTTTCCAGGGTACATGTCTTATACTTATTTGGTTAAACTTGCTTATAAGTATTTTATTATTTTTGATGCTATTATAAATGGAATGGTTTTCTTAATTTTATTTTGGGATTTCTCATTGTCAGTGTTATAGAAGTGTAATTGATTTTTGCATATTTATTTTGTATCCTGCAACCATGCTGAACTCATTTTTTTGTTCTAATAGTTTTTTTTATCAATTCCTTAGGAGTTTTTATATACAAGATTAGATCATGTGTAAATAAAGCTAGTTTTCCTGTTCCTGTTCTAATCTTGATGCCTTTTATTTCTTTTTCCTGCCCAGCTGCCCCAGCTAGACCATCTAGTACAATGTTGAATAGAAGCGGCAAAAGCAGACATCCTTGTCTTATCCTCAGTCTTAAGCAGAAAGCATTCAGTCTGTCGCCATTACGCTGACGTTAGCTGTGGGTTTTTATGAATGGCTGTATTAGTTTTCTATGGCTACTGTAACTAATTATGACAAATTTGGTGGCTTTAAACAACACAAACGCATCATCTCCCAATTCTGTAGTTCAGAGGTCCAACATGGGCTTCACTGGGCTGCAACCCAGGTGCTGGAGGGCTGCGTTCCTTCTGGAGACCCCAGGGGAGTTGTCTTGGCCTTTCCCAGCTCCAACAGGCCAGCCACATCCCTTGGCTCTGACCCCTTTCCTTCATTTTCAAAGCCAGCAACATGGCATGTCTCTCACCTTCCTTCCATAGGCACATCGTCCTCTGGCAAAGTACAGCTGCAAAGTTTTTCAGTGTTAAGGATTCAAGTGATTAGACTGGTCCCATGTTAAGGTCCCTCAACTTAGTCATATTCGCAAAGTCTCTTTTTCACCTAAAGCAGCATATTCACAGGTACAGAGATTAAGATGTAGATAGCTATGGGCGGCTGCTTTTATTCTGCTCACCACATTTCACTCTAGTCCCTAGAGATTTACGTTTGACCCATATGCAAAATATATTTATCCCATTCCAAGATCCCCCAAATTCTCAACCTATTACTTTATCAAAAAGTCCAAAACCTCAGCTATATCTCATCAGTTCAAACGTTCCAAATTCTATCACCTCAGTCGTCACTGTAAGTATGGGTGAGACTCAGCCCAATCTCTCCCTGAGCACAGGTCCTCTCTACGTGGACCAATAAAACCAAGGAAACAAGTTACATGCTCCCAAAATAAAGGTAAGACAGGCATTAGATATTCTGGTTCACAAAGGGAGGAAACGGAGAGGAAAAAGGATCACTGGTCCCCCCAAATGTACATGCCCAGCCAGGCAAACTCCATGGGGTTTCAAGATCTGGAACTAATTTTCCGGGGCCCTCATTTCCAAGCGCTGGACCCATGGCTGCACCCTCTGGGCCTGAGGGTCCATTTCTGAGCCATCCCATCTTTCTCATGAAAGGTAACGTGTGTTTGCAGCTGGATGGTTTTATCAGCCTGTTTCCTGCCTGCAGAAATTTGAGGGTCCAACAGCTTGCTTTCATTTTGTTCTCTCTCTGTCCCTTTTGGTCCAAGCTGGAAGTGTTTCTGCTAATATAAAATTCTTTAGAATCTGTTGTTCTTCCACCAGACAAGATGTTCCTCCACAGATTCTTCCTAAATAATCCCATCTCTATTTTTGGCTTCTGATGACACAGCCGAGGGCATCGAGGTGTCAGATTTGTAACCTCTAAGAGCCTTTTGTGTAACCGAATTCTCTAACTTTTTTTATTTTTCTGAGGTATTGGCAAGAGGTTGTCCAGCTCCACCCTTAACTTTCTTCCTATAGTACATTTCTCCAGGAGTGAATCTCTTATATTTAGAGATTTTTGCAATTTGGATATGCTGAGTTTCCCAAATCATTAAGTCCTAAATGTTTTCTTTTTTAAGTTCTTGCTCCAATTTATCTCCTTTCTCTTACATTTTACTATAAACAGCAAGAAAAACGAGGTCACACCTTCAACCCTTCGCTTGGAAATTGCAGCTCCACGTTGCATTTCATCATTTACCAGTCCTGCTTTCCCCATAACGGCAGGGAAAATTCTGCTAAGCTTTCCGCCACGATGTAACCAGAACCCCCTTTCCTCCAGTTTCCAATAACATGTTCCTCATTTCCTTCAGAGCCTTCAACAGCAGCACCTTTAACACCCATATTTCTACTAACAATCTGTTCATGGCGATTTAGGTATAATCTAAGGCAATTTATGTTTTCTCTACTGTGCTTCTCATTTCCTTCTGAGTCCTCATTAGCGGAGTTATTAGTATCCAGGTTTCTACTAACCATCTGTTCGAGGCAATCTAGGCTTTTTCTGTCATGCTCTTCAACATTCTTCCAGCCTCTCCTCATTGCCCAAGTCCAAAGCCACGTCCGCATCTTCAGGTATGTGTCTCAGCAGCACCCTACTCCCAGGGAGCAAAATCTGTATTGGTTTTCTGCTAGTATTAGTATTTTATCAGGTTGAGGAAGTTCCCTTCTATTCCTAATGTGTTGAGTCTTTTTAAAAGGAAAAATTATTGGATTTTGTCAAGTACTTTCCCTGTGCCTCTTGAGATGATGGTATGGTTTGGGGTCTGTCAACCTTAAAACACTGTGTAGAGAGAAGCGGCCAGACATAGAAGGGAAACCAGGTGATCGTGCGCGGTATTAGGGAAGGCCATAGAAGGGAGGGTTTCAAGGAGGGAGTGGCCAGAGTATCGATACTCTGGAGAGGTAAGATGAGAACTAGAAAGTGCTCTTTTTTTAATTGAGGCAAAATTGGTATATAACATTATATAAGTTTACAACAATATAATCTGACATCTGTGCATTCCACAAGGTGGCCATCCCCGAAGTCTGGTTATCATCCTTCACCATACAGTTGACCCCATCCGCCCCTTTGCTGACCCCCCACTCCCCTTTCACTCTGGTAGCCACTGATCCGTTCTCTGTATCTATGAGTGGTTTTTGTTTTATTTTGTTTTTTTAGTGAAGTCATATGGTATTTGTCTCTGTCTGACTTATTTTACTTAGCGTAATACCCTCCAGGTCTATCCCTGTTGTTGCAAATGGCAAGTTTTCATTGTTTTTTGTTGCTGAGTAATAGTCCATTGTGTGTGTGTGTGTGTGTGTGTGTAATCTCACCACTTTTTTATCCATTTGTTTATCGGTGGACACTTAGGTTGTTTCCATATCTTGGCTATTGTAAATATGCTGCAGTGAACATAGGGATGCATATATGTTTTTGAATTAATGTATTTATATTCTTCAAATAAGTATACAACATTCGAATATGTTATTTTTATTCTTAATTTTTGAGGACACTCCATACTGTTTTCTATAGTGGCTGCACCAGTTTGTGAACAGTGTACGAGAGTTCCCTTTTCTCCACATCCTTTCCAACATTTGTTGTTCCCTGTCTTTCCAATAATAGCCATTCTAACAGGTGTGAGGTCTTACCTCACTGTGGTTTGGGTTTGCATTTCCCTGATAGTAAAGTTGAACATCTTTCCATGTGCCTGTTGGCCATCTGCGTGTCTTTTTTGGAGAAATGTCTACATATTCAAGTTCTCTGCCAATTTAACTGGGTTGTTTGTTTTTTTGTTGTTGAACTGAAAACTGTTCCTTCTCTCTCACTGGTCTGTGGAGGTTGTTCATCAGCCTGGGGCCCGCTGTCGTGGGGGCAGGAGAGGAGACGGAAGACCGCGGAGAGTGGGGTGGCGTTTCCTGGATTTCAGGGAATCTGGGGTATAAGCTAGAGCACAGTGATCACACTGAAGTGGTTGGCCACACGAGCACTGACTGGGCCTTTTTACAGTAGATTTTGGATACATTTTGGCTGAAGCAGGAAGGGCTAGAAGTGTGCCCTCAGTGTCTGAGATCCTAATAAAATTCTCAACTTTTTCTGGAGTGGAGAATAGACATTTCCAGGCCCCAAGGTCAAGGACCAGTTCTCGCCCTTTGTGAAGACATGGTGGGCTCGCACCTGCCTCAACCTGTGAACGAAACCGACTGTGCTGAGAGATGATTGCATCGGGATAACTCACCCAGGCTTGGCCCCACAGCTAAAAATGGGCTGAAATTCACTTGTGGTACCTAGCGTTCTGATGACTCTTGAAAATGTAAAGCTTTTTTTTTTTTTTTAATTTAATGGGGAGGGATGAATTCCCAGCCTCAGGGAGAGGCATTTGCGGTGGCAGCAGCCCCATCAGCCATACTGAGAAGAAGCCAGCTCCACGGTCCCCCGGGCTCACCTTCTGCTGCATTCTTGGGTGGGACCTCCCCCTCGACAGGACCCGGGTGTTCTGCTGTAATGCTCCTTTCCCTTTACCTGGCAGCCTTGTTTGATTGAACATTTCCCTGGGATATTTATGTGAAAACCAAAGAAAATACTCCAGGGTCGTTTTTAATAAGTGCCAATCCCTCCTAGGCTATCTGCAGCCATAAACATTTATGTCTAATATCCCAAAGAAAATGTTGCTGCAGCCTGATGTGGGGGCGACAGCCCACAGATTAGTCTAAACAAAAACACGGGGGTGACAGTTTGCCTCTTTCTGCATGAAGCTGCGTTCACTCATTTTTGACATAAAAGTGCAATTTGCATATTCTTTCAAGTCTGTTTAGCTGCAAACACATGTGTGTTTAGGGCACAGAAATTTAAAATTTGTAAATTATTCAGAAACTACTGCCAAATTGTAATCAAGTGGTAGGAAAAACATTCTATGCTCAATAGTTGTATGTGCAGAGGGGAACCTTTCTCAGGCTGGGGAAATGTTTTTAAATACACTGGTGCTTAATCAACTCAGAAAAAACAGGGGGAGAAATGTTTACTTTGTTAGTAACAATTTAATATAGATGTTGGGGTTTCTTTTTCTGTTTATTGAACATGGCAGAACGGAATGATTTTAGTGCTGTGACATTAAATAAATAAGGTGCCTTCCTAGAGAAAACTAAACATTGTGATTAAGCTAAAATGGGAATTTCTAATGCCTCTCTAAAAATGATTTTAAGCCCCGAACGGTAATTACTAGAAAGCAATCCAAGGTAATTTAATGCATGTATACTCCACCTTGCAGACTGTAACATTCCACATGTATTCATTGTCTACTCTGGATGTCTACTCCACCCTCATTTCTTCTTTTATTTTGTGCATCTAGCAAATATTATTCTGGGGGCCTACTTTATACTGGGCACCTGAGGGTTCAGCATAAAGTCATTTATGCAGATTGAGATGTGCACAGGCAGGTGAGTAAACTATTTGTGTGAGAGGTGGAGGGCTAGCAGGCACTGGCAGGAGCGATGCCTGCGGACAGAGTTAGGTGGAGGGGCAATGAGGAGAGGGACCACTTTCACGTCCCTGCCCGAGCTGATGGTGGATTGAAGCTCACTGATGCTGTGCACGGATTAGGCATTCCTTCCATGTTTGTAACTATACAACACGCACACACACAGACTGATGCAGCCAAATTCATCTTTTAAAAGACGTCAAATTCAGTCCTCCTGATACCCACTTCTGTTTTACCATTTGACTGTTACTAATGGCAACCTGGAAAAGTGGGATTAAAGTGGTGTGGGGAGAGAGATTGTGGGGGGCATTTCTAAAAACAGTCTACCATGAATGAAAACATTCTTTTACTGGAACGAAGTTGTAAATGGGAAACCAGATTATTTAAGCATCACACAGAAAATAGCGAATAGATTAAAAGTTCAATGGGGTGGATTGTCAAAGATAAGTGAACACTGGGGATAACTTCTCTCATCCATAATTGCACTCATTCACTCCTTTCATTTATTCATGCATTCATTCATGGAAGGAACATCAATGCAACACTGAGCTGGCAAAGTGTAGAGCAGGAACAGAAGACAGAAAACTTGCCCTTATCTTGCCTGTGCTTAGGTGGATAAATACAGAGAAAATTGCTTTCCAAAATGTCCCAAAAGGTCAAGAGGAAAAGTTTGGCATGACGTAAGCAAAGTTTGTTTTGAGAAACTTTGCATTCAAGTTCTTTTTAAAAAATATTTTATTTATTTATTTTTAGAGAGAGGGGAAGGGAGGGAGAAAGAGAAGGAGAGAAACATCATTGTGTGAGAGAAACATCAATCCGTTGCCTCTTTCACATCCCCAGCTGGGGACCTGGCTTACAACCTAGGCATGTGTCCAGACTGGGAATCGAACCAATGACATTTCAGTTCGCAGGCCAATGCTCAATCCACTGAGCCACACCAACCAGGGCTGCATTTAAGTTCTTGAGCATTTTATGGTGATTTAACAAAAATTTTCTTCAGGCAAAATTTTCTTACATTTTCTAAGAAGGTGATTCACCATGTGGTTGCTGGTGTGCATATTTATTATGCATGGGTGTTGTATACATTTTTCTTCATGTAAACATTTAATATCAATGGGGCATTCAGTGAGAAATCATATTTACATCATTGCTTCAATTAAATTATCCAATATTCTTTCCCACTAAGCCCTTCTTGTTCTGACACTTTTTAGGGCTCAGTTTACATATGACTTGAATTAGGACCATCAGTCTACAGAGAGATTATTTGGGAGAACTTCCAAAAGGAAAAATAAATAAAAGGACATAAAAGGGAAGAAGTAAAACTCTTTATTTGCTGCCGCCATGATTGTATATATAGAAATTCCAAATAAATCTATAACAAAGTATTAGAATAAGCCAATTAATAAATAATAAAAAGTCAATCTATAAAATTATATTTTATTAATTATCCTGATATTCCCCTTTTGCTCCCCTCCACCCAGAACCCCTCACTCCCTCAGGCCATCTCCCCACCAATGTTCATGTCCATGGGTCATACATATAAGTTCTTTGGCCACTCTATTTCCTATACTGTACTTTACATCACAATGGATATTGTGTAACTACCTATTTGTACTTCTTAATCCCCTCACCTCTTCACCCATTCCCCCATACCTCTCTCTCATCTGGCAACCATCAAGACACTCTCCATATCTATGATTCCCTGTTCTTGCTTAGTTTGTTTTTCCAGATTCAATTGTTGATACATATATATTTTTGCCATTATATTGTTCACAGTTTTAACCTTCTTCTTTTTCTTAAATAAGTCCCTTTAACATTTCACATAATGATGGTTTGGTAATGATGAACTCCTTTAGTTTTTTCTTGTCCAGGAAGCTCTTTATCTGCCCTTCGATTCTAAATGGTAGCTTTGCGGGGTGGAGCAATATTGGCTGTAGGTCCTGCTTTTCACGACTTTGAATATTTCTTGCCAATCTTTTTTAGCCTGCAGTTTCTTTTGAGAAATCAGCTGACAGTCTTATGGGGACTACCCTGTAGATAACTGTCTCCTTTTCTCTTGCTGCTTTTAAAGTTCTTTATCTTTAACCTTTGGCATATTAATTATGATGTGTCTTGGAGTGGGCCTCTTTGTAACCATCTAGTTTGGGATTCTCTGTGCTTCCTGGAATTGTGTGTCTATTTCCTTCACCAAATTAGGGAAGTTTTCTTTCATTTTTTTTTTCAAATTTCTTGATCTTTCTCTTCTTTTCTGGCACCCCTAATGATGTGAATGTTGGACCTCTTGAAGTTGTCCCAGAGACTGCTTACACTATCCTCGTGTTTTTGGATTCTTTTTTCTTCTTGTTGTTCTGATTGGTTGTTTTTTGAACCCTTACATTCCAAATCATTGATTCGATTCTCAGCTTCATCCACTCTACTGTTGTTTCCCTGTAAATTGATCTTTATTTTAAGTAGTGTATCCTTTATTTGACTGGATCTTTTTTATTCTGCCGAGGTCCTCACTAAATTCCTTGAGCAAACTAGTATTTTGAACTCTGCATTTGATAGATTGTCTATCACCATTTCCTTTAGTTCTTTTTCTGGAGTCTTGATCTGTTTTTTCATTTGGGCCATGTTTCTTTGTCTCCTCATTTTGGCAGCCTCCCTGTGTTTGTTTCTATGTATTAGGAAGAGCTGCTTTGACTCTGTGACTCAGTAGTATGCCCTAATATAATAGATGTCCTGTAGCATCCAGTGGCACAGCCTCTCCTATCACCCGAGCTGGGTACTTCAGGTGTGCCCTCCATGTGGGCTGAGTATACCCTCCTCTTGTAGTTGAGCTTTGGTTGCTATTGGCAGATCAATGGGAAGGATGTACCCAGGCTAGTAAGCTACAAGGATTGACTATGACCATTTACCACCAACCTCCATCCTCCGTGGAGGATCAGCTCTGCAGGGGCCGGGTGGTGGTGCTCTGACATGGTCTGTTGCTGTTCACTGGGTGTGCTGGCCCTGGAGTGTCATGGGTGCTACAGGTCAAGGTCAGCCCCCATCTATATTTTGCCCAGAGACACTCTGCCTGAGCTATAAAGCAATCTGAGATAGCTGCTACTTATTCTGGGCTTGGAGGTTCTCAAGCAAAGCCAAGCTGTGAATCTAGGCTGGCTACTGCTAGTGCCAGGCCTGGGGCTCACTGAGGCCAGCTGTTGCTTATTTGAGAGGATTTAGGAAGTTGTGCAGTCAAGTTATGAGCCAAGAATAGCCATTCATATGCCTGGATGGGCCCATAAGTTGGGTGGAGCGGAGACTCTGGGGATCTCCAAGGCAGGTCAAACAGTGTTATCCCAGTTGATGGAGTCTCAGATATGGCACCAGCTTGCCAGTTCTATTGCTCTAGGTGGGGAAGGTTTAGAAAAGGGACAACGGCCTCTGCTTTCCCTGATGCCAGACTCTTTCGTTCCTCTCTATATGCCACTGCTTCCTTTCAAGCTGTTACTCCAGTGCTGGAGCTCAGAGAGAGTGAGTCTGAGCAGGTGATTCCATGTGTGGGTTCTTTAAGAGGAACTACTTGGGGCTCCAGAAGTTTTTTCCACTGATTCAATCCATGCTGGTTTTTTCAACAAGAAGTTATGGGGACTTATCTTCCTGGCACTAGAACTCTGGGCTGGGGGCCTGGTGAGGGCTGGGACTCCTTGATGCCAAGATATCTCTCCAGAATTTTTATCCATGTGGGTGTTGGACCAGCCCATTCTGCATCTGCGCCCCTCCTACTGGTCTGGATGGATGTGGTTTCTTTAACTCTGCAGCTGTCAGGCTTCCATTCAACTCGATTTCTGATGGTCCTGAGTGATGGTTGTTCTATAATTTAGTTGTAATTTTATGTGGTTGTGTGAAGAGGCAAGTCATGTCTGTCTATGCTGCCATCTTGACCTGAAGTCTAAAATTGTATTTCTATAAAAGAGCCATAAAATGTAAAATAAAAAATTTAAGACACTAAAGCATTAAAATATTAAATATTTAGTGATAAATTTAACAAAATATGTGCAAGACTTACATACTGAAAACATAATAAATTGCTAGGAGAAATTTTAAATGAGCTAAATAAATGACACATACATGCTCTCAGATTGAATGATGCAATATTGTTAATGCATTAATTTTCCCTTAATAATATATAAGTACAAAAAATTCATAATCAAAATCCCAAAAAGTTTATAGTTGTTGAACTCAACAAGTTGACTCTAAATCTTACAAGGAAATGCAAGAGACCTGGAATAGCTAAGATGGTCTTGCAAAAATGGAGAGTGTAGTAATTAAGACAGAGTGGTATTAGTGACAGTGTAGATAAATAGACCAATGTTCCAAAATAAAGTGCAGAAATACACCCACTTACATGCTCACCTGATTCACAAGGAAAGCACCAATGCAGTTCAGTGGAGGTAAGAATGAGCTTTCCAACAACTTGTGCTGAAATTTAGATATCCATAAGGGGGGGAAATTAAGAGTAAGCCCCTACCTCACACATGGCACAGAAATTAATTTGAGATGGAACATAGATGTAAATGTTTTACTTACAGGTAAAACAATAAGATTTCTAGAAGCAAACATAGGAGTATAAGTCTATGACCTTGGGGTAAGAAGGCATTTCTTAAATATAATATAAGAAGGTAGTAGCCCTAAATGAAAATTAACCGATCAATTGAACTTGACTAAAATTGAAGATGTTTGTTCATCAGTGGAAATTATTAAGGGAACAAGAAGTCAAGCCCCAGACAAATATCTCTGAACAGACAGGACAAAGGACTCATATATGGAATATATGAAAAACTCTTATAAATCAGTAAGAAAAGTCAAACCACCCAATTTAAAAATGTATAAAAATATTGAACTGGCACTTAAAAAAAGAGAATAATGAAATGGCCAATAAGCACAAGAAAAGGTGTTGAACACTCTTGCCTATCAAGTAAATTAAAACCATAATGAGGTGCCACTCCACCTACTCAGACTGGCTAAAATGAAAAAGACTTCCAATACCAAATATTAGTCAGAACGTGAAGCAACTACACTTCTCAAACATTGATGGTGGGAATGTAAAATGGTGTAACCACTTCTGAATATTATTTGTTTCTATTAAACATGTGCATATTCTTCAACCACATAACGGTGTACTTATGTTCACCAAAAGACATGTACCAGAATGTTCACAATGAACCGATTTTATTCATAATAACCAAAAACTAGAAACAACGCAAAGACCTGTCAACAAGAGAATGGATAACTCGATGAAGGTGTGTACATAAATGTTTATGTATGTGGACACACACAGATATGTGCACACACACATATGGACATACATGTACATTGGGATACTATGAAGCAATAAAAATGTCCAAACTACTGATAAGAACAACAAAGTGAGTGAAACTCAAGATACCATGTTGAGTGGAAGAATCAAGGCACTAAAGTGCACACTGTATGATTTGATTTATATTGAATTCACAAGCAGACTAAACTACTTCCTGCTAATAGAAATACAAATAATAGTTACCTCGGGGCTTGGTGTAGTTGGAGAAGAAACACAAGGGAATCGTTTGGGTACTGGAAAGATGCCGTATCTTGACCTTGGTGTATGTATAATTATGTAAAAATTCATCCAGATAAACACTTAAGATTAGGACACACACACTTTATGCATGTTATACCTCAGTAAAACTAGTTAACTAAAAGAAAAGAAAGAAAAAATTTGATTATAATACCACTTTCATGAGCTTTTTAAAAGAAAAACATTTCTTCTGATCATTTATTTCATTAAACATGAGGTCAGGACAAGAGAAACTATAAATGTACATAAATATATATGATAAAAAATGTCATTCACTCTAGCAAAACAAGTTACTAAATATGGGTGAAAGAATACCCTTATGACAAAATGTACAGAATCCATACAAAGAAAATGACAAAACTTTACTGAGAGATTTTAATGTCTTGAATAAAGGGAAAACATCATATTTCTGTGTGGGAAAATCTAATAGCACTTCAATACCAATACTTAACTATTACATCTTTAACACTATCCCACATGAAATCCAAACAGAAAATGTTTGAACTTGAAAAAAGCATTATAGTTCATGTAAATAGAATAGATAGGATATTTTAAAATTATGGTGATTATAGGAGCCTTCACAAAGACACTAAAACTGAAATAATGTAAAGCTGGAATAATTGTAACACTATACTACTGAATATACCTTGCATGTCCTTGTACAGAAACAAACAACCATGGTAACAGAACAGAAATTCAAAAATGTGCCCAAATTTGTAAGATAATTTAGATTGTGATCAAGATAGCTTTCCAAATCAGCGGAGTGAGGTTAGATTATTTAACAAATAAGGGTAGTAGCTTAATAATTTATAAAATAAAGTTAAAAACTTACCTGTTAGCTTAAAACAAAATAAATTCAGGATGGATTAATTATTTAAATTTTAAAAATAAAGTTGCCAATATGGTGGACCAAACTGCTGAAAAAGCTTGCTTTCCAAACACATGGATTTTCTGTTTTAAATATAATTCATACCCAGCCTACCTCAAAAGTAAAGAAACGAAATCCACAGGTACCAGAGAATGGAAAAAGAAAGTTAAAAGGGAGTTAGAAAACTAAAAGACCTATGATGTGATGAGAACCAGATACTTGTTTACATCCAAGGCGCTCAGGTTTTACTAGAGATGCTTAGCCTCTCTGTAGTTCTGTGATTACTGATACATTGGGCGTATCTACACCTCGCTATTTGTTTTCTGTTTGTCCTGCCATTTTATTCATTTTCCCCTCTTTCCCCGACTTTTTGGAGGGTTATTTTTCTAGTTTTACATTTTATCTCCACTGGATTTTTACTTCTTTTCATTTTATTTTCAGTTCTTACTCTAGGGATTGCAATGTGCGACTTTCACTTTTGACAGACTACAGTTTATTAATATTAGGCTACTTCATATGTAGTGAAAAACTGTACAAGAAGCTTCCATGTAGCTTCTTCCGTACTTCATACTATTGTGGTCATATTTTACTTTTACACATCTTATGAACCCCATGGCATATTATTATTTGTTTTGCTTTAAACTGTCGATTGAACTCTCCAGAAATTAAGGAAAGGAAAAAACAGTCATTTTATTTACCCACGTGCTTGCCACTTCCGGGACTGTATTTTTTTCTGTTCCTTTGTGGTTCTATCTGGTCTTGCTTCCCTTCAGTTCGAAGTACTTCCTTTAGCACTTCTTGCCATAAGGGTCTGCTGGCCACAAATTCTCTCAATTTTTGCTGGTCTGAAAATATCTTTATTTCGCCCTAATATTTGAACTATGTATCATTTCACTGGCTCTATAATTCAAGGTTAACAGTGTCTTCTTTCGGCACTTTAAAGATATTGTTTAATTGTCTTCTGGCTTGCATGGTTTCTAATTAAAAATCATGATTCATTTTCATGTTCCCTTGGATGCAATCTTTCTTATTATTCTGCTTCTCTTAATATTTTCTATTTATCTTTTTGAGCAATCTGACCATGACATGTCTAGGTATGTATATTTATCTTACATGAGATTTGTTAAATTTTTTGAGTCTACCAAATTTGAAAATTATTTAGCCACTGTTTTTTTTAATTTTTCGACACATTCTCTTTTCTATGACTCCAATGACATATATCAGACTATTTGATATGATTCTGTATGTCACTAATGGTTTGCTTATTTTTTACTATACTTTTTCACTCTGTTTCAGTTTGATTAGTTTTTATTGTCCCATCTCCAAGTTTATGGGTCCTTCATTCTATAATGCCCACTGTCTCATCTTTTAATCTCATCCTGTGAAATGGTTTCAGATTATTTTTCACTTCTAGAATTTTCATTGGGTTCTATATTAGTAACCATTTCTTTTCTGAAATACTGCCCCATAATTTTTCACTCATTATGTCCATCCTTTCTTATAATTCTTTAACATATTTATAATAAGTATTCCTTGTCTGATCCCAAACTGAGGGGTATCCCACAAATTGCTGGACAGTACTCTTCTAAAGTGTCGAGATAATGAAAAGAAAGACCAGTGACCAGAGGGGAGAGGGGAGGGGATTATATGGGAAAAGGGTGAAGGTTTGCAGGAACAATTATAAAGGACACATGGACAATAACAAGTGGGGGTGGAAACAGGGGAGGGAGGTAGGGAGGTCTGGGGTTAGGGGGGCGGGGAAGGCAGAAAACTGTACTTGATCAACAATTTAAAAAATGTTAAAAAAAAAAAAGATCCCTGGCTGGTGTAGCTCAGTGGATTGAGTGCGGGCTGTGAACCAAGGGGTCACCGGTTTGATTCCCAGTCGGGGCACATGCCTGGGTTGCATGCCAGGTCCCCAGTGGGGGCCACATGGGAGTCAACCACACATTGATGTTTCTCTCCCTCTCTTTCTTCTGCCTAAAAATAAATAAATAAATAAAACCCCCTCCTCCCTTCCCTCTGTCTAAAAATAAATAAATAAATAAAATCTTTAAAAAAAGAAAAAAGAAAGAAAGCCCAAGAAACTGTCCCAGACCGGGAAGAGCTAAGGAGACCTGCACAGGGTGACGCTGCAGCCTTCCGGGTCTCTGCTGTGTGTAAACACGGCCTCAGCCAGGAGTGTGCCTGCCCCAGGCCCACAGCCTCAGGCCAGGAGAGCCGTGGGCTCTACCCACATATCTGCAGCTGAGAGAGTCACTCCCACCAACAATGCCACTGGACATGACTTTGCCCACAGCTCCAAGTGCAGTGAATTACCTTCATCCAGGTCAGAGAAGCTGCCAGTATTCCACCTACCCTGCTCTGTAAACATCACCTCTGCTGGGCTTTGAGCTTCAAGCTGCGGGAGGGGAGCAGCCACAAGCTAGAAAGCCACAGAGTGCCACGGTCCTCACCCTACTTCCAGCAGTTTCCAAGCATAAATCTTCTCAGATTGTTGTTAGGGCTTTGATTGCTTTCCAGAGCCCTGAAATGATTATTTCGGTCCATTTTGTCTGGCTTCATTGTTGTTTTTGGGAGGAAAGTTTGCCAATCTCTTCATTAGGTTATAGCCAGAAATCCTGACCGAATACTTTTTAAAGAATCTGGAGAAGCAGCTATTTTTAAAAATAAATATATTGCCAATTTTATCATAGATGAAGGGAGGAGAGATAATTTGAAATTAATGTATTTTAAGATCCTAATCTTGCTTAGAAGAAAAAATTGTTAAGTTAAATAAATAAGCATATTAAAAATTTAAGAGCAACTGCTGAAAAATAGAACATACACTCATATAATTTCAAACTAATAGAGGAAACCAAGGGAGTAATATGGAAAACTCAATCAATCCATTAGAGGAGTACAAAGATGGGGAAGGCAAGAAGAAAAGAAAGAAGTATTGTAACAAAAACTGCAAAATAACATGTCAGGGAAAAAGTGCCACTATATAAGTAATCATAGTTATATAAATAAATCAAGCTTTTGTATTAGAATGGATAAAAAGCCAAAATTGATTTATACAAGGTTTACAAAAGACATACCTAAAATAAAGACACAGAAAGATTAAAAGTAAGAAATGAAAAATGTAAAAAAAAAAAAAATATATATATATATATATATATATATATATAACATGAATACTAACAAAAACAAAACTGGCTATCTGTATTATTTTAAAATATTTTATTTATTTATTTTCAGAGAGAGGAGAAGGGAGGGAGAAAGAGAGGGAGAGAAACATTAGTGTGTGGTTGCCTCTCACACACCCTCCACTGGGGACCCAGCTCACAACCCAGGCATGTGCCCTGACTGGGAATCAAACCATCTCTTTGGTTCGAAGGCCAGCACTCAATCCACTGAGCCAGGGCAGCTTATCTGGATTGGTAAGAATTACTTAATAATAAAGAGAGTAACCCACCAAGAAAATGTGGATATCATTACTTTCATGAGATTGTAGAATGTTATAAACTCTCTGGAAAATAATTTGTTAATATGTATCAAAGGCCTTAAAAAGAACTTTTACATCATAAAATTCAACTCCTTAGAATTTATCCTAAAGAAATAGTTAGACAGATGAGCAAAGATATATATAATATGTATATAAAATGATGTGGCACAGATAATAGCTGTTAGAACCAGGGTCTCTGGTGTCTGGGTTCAAATTGGGTCTGTACCTCACTTTTCTGGTCTGTAACGCTGGGATAATAATAGTCCCTACTTCATAGGTATGTTATAAATATTAAATGAGAAAACACATTTAAAGTGCTTAAAAGAGTAGGCGGCACATAAGGATAAACTTGGAGTTAATATGTTCTAAGTGAGCTAGACCTATCACTCACTTGATTCTTACAGAATCTCTTCTGAAGTAGGTGCTACTGTTATTCTCACTTAAGAGATGAGGAAACAGGCACAGAGAGCTTGGGTAACTTGCCGAGGTTATATATGTAGCAAATGCTGGGGCCAGGATTAGAACCCAGGCTGCTGAGCTCCTGATTCTGTGCTCTTAACCACTACGCTACTATTACTAAACTGTAGTGTTGGAAACAATCCAACTAGGGATCTGAATACATAATTTATTCATAAAATGAAATATTGGCCATCCATTTTAAATGCCAATGTAGAAGTAGGTAATATAAAATAGTTCAAGTTTATTAGGTACTTTACTATGTAAAACACGATTATAAGCGTTTTATATAGATGATGTTCATTAATCCTCATAAAGAATGTAGGAAAGCACTATTACTATTCCCTTCCAGATGAGGCAGTGAAGGCACTTGCCCACACGCCGCAGCTGACCTGGCGGAGAGAGGACTAGAGTCTAGGCAGTCCGAGACTTACCTCCACTCTGAACACTACGCCAGGTGTGCACTCACACAAACTCCACCCAGCCTCCCTCAGCATCTCTTACTTGGCGTCCCCTTCACCTCACACTTGTTCTCAGTCCACAGTAACTCCCAAGTAAAACCCTAGGAGATTTCTTCAAATGTTTCTCTTCCTCTTGACTTCCACATTGGATCCGTCATCAAGTCTCATCTCAGTCGACCTCTGTACATCTTAAATCTGCCCATACTTTCCATCCTCCTCACTCCACTCCTCTCTTCTTGCTGCAACGGTGGCAATGCCTCTCAGAGGGTCCTCCCCGTTACCCCTCCTTGGCTCCAGTCCACTCTTCCACGGCTGCCAGGGGGACCCGTTCAAAACGTGAAAAGATTCTGAAAGATCATTTTACTCCCCTGCCTAAAACCATTGGAAGTTTTTTGCATTACAGTTTGCGTAAGTAAACAGCTGCCTCTGCCCAAGGCCTCTTCCTGTGCTCACTTCGCAAACCCTCTTCCACCGCCGCAGGACCCCGCACCTCGAGCTGTCTGGACGGCTCCTCTCCATACAGTTCACAGGGCTGATCTCTTCTGGTCCTCAAGGACCGGTGGACATGTCATCTCCTCAGGGAAACCGTCTCTGACCACTCAGGCCGAAGTGGTCACGCTGGCTCCAGTGTTCTCTCTCAGGCATTCTCCCCATTCTTTCTTTCTAATACTTTATTCTTTCAGTCAACAAATATTTACGCAGCACCAACCGTGCGTCTGGCTCTATTCTAGGTGCAGGGAATAAGCAGTGGGACAACATAGGACTCGCCACTGCTTGCAGTTACATCGTAATTTATTTATTTATTCAGTGCAATAATTCATTTACATATAAATTTTTGCATTACTCCCATGGATAAAGAAACCCCAGGAAGGAAAATGTGGTTCCCCTCCCCCTAGTTCTCAAAGCTTAACCTTTGTGGTCCAGTAGCTGGGCTCTTTTAAGAGAGTCCCATCTTCTAGGTATTGGTGGGCTTCTGAGGAGGCAGCTAGCGTCAGGCAAGGGAAAGAAGGAACAGAAACTGGTGTTTTTAAAAGATGGCAGAGGGTTCTACATATAAGTGAAATCATATGGTATTTGTTGTCTCACTGACTTATCTCGCTGAGCATAATACCCTCTAGATCCATCCATGTTGTCACAAACGGTAAAATTTCATTCTTTTTTATGGCCAAGTAATATTCCATTGTGTATACTTACTACATCTTCTTTATCCAGTCATCTACTGATGGACATTTAGGTTGCTTCCATGTCATGGCTATTGTAAATAATGCTGCAATGAACATAAGGGTGCATATTTTTTTTTAATCAGTGTTTTGGATTTCTAAAAAACAAAATAAATGAACACAAAAAAACAACAACCCAGAAACAGACTCATAGATACAGAGAACAAACTGATGGTTGCCAGTTTGGGGGCTGGGTGAAAAAGGTGAAGGGATTGAGAAGCACAAATTGGCAGTGACAAAATAATCATGGGGACATACGGCACAGCATCAGGAATGTAGTCAATAATATTGTAATAGCTGTGGATGGTGCCAGGTGGGTGCTAGGGGGATCAATGTCGTAAGTTATATAAATGTCTAACCACTATTCTGTACACCTGAAACTAATATAATATTGAGTGTCAACTGCAATTGAGAGAAATAAAAATGATAATTGAAACAAACAAGTCAGAAGGGTTGGTTCCAGGAGACTGAGTAAATTCCAAGGGGCAGAATGCAGTGGGAGCGAGGACTTCCTCTGAGGTTGAAACCGGGCGCCTCCAGCCCTGAAGCGGCCCAGGCTGGCGAGAACCCGCACAGGGCTGGTGGGCACAGCGGAGGGCTATTAGCAGGCAGCACGGGGTACCCGCAGGGACTGTGACGGTGGCCTGAGCCTGTGAGAGCTGCCTCTGATTTTCTGGCCACAAAACCCCCAGGATTTTGGTACAATCCATGGGAAAGGAAATGACCCCAACAACTAATGTTGAACTTAGTGTGGACCTTGGCATGGGTGGAGCTGAGAGCCAGATTTGATGGGACTGGGGAAATCATTCTTTCCAACCCAAGTGCCAGGAAGCAGTTCCCATCAGCTGCTGCGGCGGACCCACCGTCGCCTCCCCCGTGGTTCCTGGGTTGGCTTTGTTCAGTGCTGTATGAGCGGTGCTAACAAGGAGCCTTAGGGGCTCTCTGGGACTCCCTAGGGGCTCAGTAAATGCTTGGTCAGGGAGTGACTCCGGAAAATTATAAATTAAAATGTTAACATAACTAATACTGGAGAAGGGGTTATAGGCGATTTTAAAATGATAATTTAATCTGTCCAAGCTACCAATGCCCCTATCTCTGGATCTTCGACTTGCATTTCTAGGAATTTATCCCATGGCTACAGGGCCATATGTGAGAAATTATTCGTATACAAGGCCTCTGTAAGAGCAACGGATCAGAAACAATCCAAATATCCGTCCATAGGGGGCTTACTGAATAAATTGCAATGAAATACTATACAGCCGAAAAAAGAATGTCTTTATGGAATGAGAAGGAATGATCTCCAGGATGTATTGCTAAATGGAAAAAAACAGTAGATACATCAGTGTGTGAGTATAATATGTAAAAATGAAAAAATAACAGGTGGATGTGTGTTTGTGTGTGAGTAACACACCTCTGGGAGGGCACACAGAAGCCAGTAATATGGGTTGCCTTTGGGAAGGGAAACTGAGGGGCTGGAGTCGAATGGGAGAGAAGGTTTTTGCTGATTCCTTTCTGTTCTTTTAAAAATGTTAGTCATATTAATGTGTTGCCTCTTTTTAAAAATAAATACATTAATACAATCATCTTTATTTTCCTCCTTTTTATTGTCTCATAAATAAAAGTAAATTTTTATTTTTTAATGAATATTTTTAATATTTTAATTGTGGGCTCATCTGCACAAGGATCTGTCCTTCTTTTTTCACAGTGGATTTTTTTTTTAATTTTTAAATTAAATTCATAGGGGTAACATCGGTTAATAACAGTACATAGATTTCAGGTGCATACTGTATAATACCACAGCTGTATAAAAAGAAAATTTTTAAAAAGGAAAAAAAGGTAACAGGGAGCCCCACTGACGGAAAGTAAGGTCTAATTGAAAAGGAAAAAAATCTACATTGGTTTTCATCTGGAAATGTGTTTTGAGGTGCCCCTTTGTATTAAGGATGTTAAAACCAAAAGTGCTTGAGCCTTTTCATCAATGGAACTAGTAATAGAAATCATGTAGAGGGCTATATTTTTTAAAACATGTCCTGTGAATTCCTCTAAGTATAAGTGATTTAAAAATCTACTTATATTGCACTCTTCTCTTCAGACTTTATCGTCATCAACATCTGTTTTTTAAAAGAAAACAGCTTTCATCCTGGGAGTACTGCTGAGCTCTGTCAAAGCTACTTACAGGAATCAAAAGTGTCTGCCGCCCGGTGGCGTAGGCCACGCCCACGTGCACGCCAGGGGCTGAGCTGCAGGCTCCGCCTTGGGGAAGGCTGGGCCCCAGGACCGCAAGACGCAAACTCAAGAGTGTTGGCAGTGCATGGGAAACCAGGGCTGTAGGAAATCAGGACTTTTAAGATGTTATTCGTTTACTAGCCAAAGGAAAGAACATCCCAGACTGACGATAATAGCCAAGCAGACTCAAAACTCACCTCCCTGTAATTCTCTTATGCCACCTGTCCTTCTGGGCTTTCTAGTCTTCAGAGACACATCCTGATGATCCCCCCCACTGTTGAGTCATACAGTGTAATATGTGTTGCCCTCATTTCCTAATCAATAGATAATGCCTTCTTTAATTATGTCCCCACCATAGAAAGTTTGAGCTGGAAGGGACCTTAGGGGCCATCTCCATTTTCTTCATTTTGCAAATAAAGAAACAGAGTCCCAGAGATCCAAGATGACAGTGGAGTAGGTGGATGTTACACTCACCTCCTCCCAAGACCAAACTGGTATTACAACTAAAATATAGAGCAATCAACCTGAGTCACCAATTGAAGATGAACTGAAGAGAAGCCTTATAACAAAAGATTTACAGAAGAAGCCCCACTGAGGCTGGTGAATGGGTAGAGATGTGAAAAGGGTCTCTGCTCCTTTTGACAGTGGCTGAGATTCCAGAGGGGTATCTCATGCTCCCCCCAGAGAAGCATGGGGTCTCAACCCCAAGCCGGGCTCCCAGTCCAGGGATATAGAGCTGGGAAGAGGTGCCCATATAACATCTGGCTGTGAAAATCAGTGGGATGTCTGTCTGCCAGGGAGTAATAGGGGTCTGGGAGAGACACGGGTGCCTTCTTAAAGGGCTAACACATAGACTCTCATTTGCAGCCACATGGAGGTAAGCAATTTACCAGATACAGAGTTTTAAAAAAATGGTTATAAGGATGCTCAGGGAAGTTAATGAGAACTTCAGCAAAGAGCTAGCAAACATAAAGAAGGACATAGAAAGCCTAAAAAAGAACCAGTCAGAAATGAACACAATATCTGAAATAAAGAATACTAGAAGGCTAAACAGTAGACTTCTAGTAAACTAGAAGACTATAAATAGTAGGTTGGGTGAAGCAGAGAACCAAATTAGCAATTTGGAAGACACCCAATTGGGGGCGGGGGAGGGAGAAGAATTTTAAGAACTGAAAATAGTGTAAGGGACCTTTGGAACAACAAAAAGTGTAAAAACGTCTGTATCATAAGGGCACCAGAAGGAGAAGAGAAGGAATAAGGGATCAAGAACCTATTTGAAGAAATTATAACTGAAAAATGTCTTAACCTGGTGAAGGAAAAAGACACACAAGTCTAGGGAGCACAGAGAGTCCCAAACAAGATGAACTGGAAGAGACCCACAGCAAGACATAACATAACTAAAATGGCAAAGGTTAAAGACAAAGAGAAAATCTTAAAAGCAGCCAAATGACAGTTAGTTACCTACAACAGAGCTCCCATAAGACAGTCAGCTGATTTCTCGACAGAAACATTTCAGGCTGGAAAGGATGAAATATTCCAAGTGATAAAAAGCAAGGACATACAACCAAAACTACTTTATCCAGCAAAGCAATCATTTAAATTTGAAGAAGTAAAAAGAGCTTCCAAGAGAAGAAAAAACTAAAGGAGTTCATCATCACCAAACCAGTATTATGAGAAATGTTAAAGGATTTTCTTTAAGAGAAAAAAAAAGAGGGACATAGTTAAAAGAATAAAATGGTAATAAATGCATATCTATCAATAATCAGTTTAAATGTAAATGGCTTAAGTGATTCAATCAAAAGATATAGTGTAGCTGAATAGATAAAACAACAGGACCCATATACCATATTTTTCAGACCATAAGGTTTTAGAGGAGGAAAATAGGGAAAAAAATGTTTGAAGCAAAAAATATGGTAAAATATTTAATAACATAAATAACATTCAGACTATAATTCAGCTGCATTTGGACTATAAGACGCACTCCCATTTTCCTCCCAAATTTGGGGGAGAAAGTGCATTTTATAGTCCAAAAAATACGGTATATGCTGCCCACAAGAGACCCACTTCAGAATGACAGATACACACAGATTGAAAATAAAGGGATGGAAATAAATATTTCATGCAAATGGAAAGGGAAAAGAAAAGCTGGGGTAACAATACTTGTCTGATTATGCTGATTTTAAAAAGTCAGTTCCAACAGGTATCGTATATGATATGATATGATTCTATTTATATAACATTTGAAATGAAAAAAGTACAGAGAATTAGAGCAGATTGCCAAAAGTTGCCGGAGGTTAGGGGCTGAGTGAGGTTGCAGCAGAGGCATTGGCGGGGGGGTGAGGGAGGTGCGGGGGGGGGGCAGCGTGGTTAAAAAAGGCCAGAACTCCTCCTGGTGCTGGACCCGGTGTTCCTGTGAGCACACCCATGTGTAAAACTGGTGAAATCTGAGTCACTTGAGTAGATTGCATCAATGTTAATTTCTTCCTTGTGATGTCATAGTATAGTTTTGTACCTAGTTAGGGATGTCTTGGAACTATTTTTTACAACTGCGTGTGACTCTGCAATTATCTCTAAGTAAAATGTTTAATTAAAGAATAATAATAAAAGAGGTTCTTCCTAAGCTATAAGGACTCTGTGTGTGTGTGTGTGTGTGTATTATTTTTACAGTAAGAATTGTAGGAGCACACTTACTGTTTCCTAAATATCAGATTATTCATTCCAGCACTGCTTACAGTAGCTCAAGACTGGGAACAACTTAAATACTTAAATGCCCATCTGTAGGATAGTAGTTAAATAAATTGTAGTGCATCTGTAGAATAGATGTTACATAACTTTACAATAAAATGAGGAAGCTCTTCAGATACTAATATAGAAAGACTTCAAGAATTTGTTTTAAAGTGAAGGACAATGTGTACAGAAGGATAGAACTTGTATTTTAAAAACAGTACTTGAATATATGTTTAGAAATCTCTGGAAGTATATACGAAAAACTGTTAACAGTGGTCCCTGCTTTGGTGGTTTTGAGGCGGGAGCATACAGGTGGAAGAAGGACCAAGGTGAGGGCCTCATTTCATTGTATGTCTTTGTGTAGTTTTCGGTTTTTTGAACCATTTGACTAAATTATTCAACATATTAATTTAAAGAAATAACTTTACAATTGATGACAGTTAAGCTGTAGATCTCTCTTTTATATGGCACGCAGTTGGCCTCAGTCCTTTGGGAGTGGGCTAGTGAACACGGGTATTTTAACAGCTGTTGTTCTCTGGCGGCATAAAGCCCAAAAGGCTGTCTGTCATACGCGAGGTCTGCAGGTGGGGCGATGGGCGATGGGATGGCCGGAGGAGTTACAGAGTGTCCGGGAGGAATTGGCATCTAAGCTGAGAGCTGATAATTCAGAGAAGAGATAGTAGACCAAAAAGGAGGAGGGGGTACAGAGAGGAAACGCTGCTTATGCAGAGACACAGGGTAGGTACCCAGGGGGATCGAAACTCGGCTTCCCTGGGAACAGCCCCTGACCTGTAGCTGCTTTGCAAAGTCGGGCCTCTAATGCTGTTCCAGGAAGCAATCAAGAAGCACTTACTGAGATGAATGTCTTCTCTGCCAATGCTGGTCCTAAGGAAGATTGTGTGTCTTTCCCATTCACTTGACACGGTCACCCCCTGCAGTGCCTCGTTTTTCCTTGAACTTTTTGTTGGTATGGCATCTATGGGGCTCTCCTCTGTGTATCTGCCTCCTGTCACTATCCCTGAGGATGCAAGGACCGTCCTCTTCACTGCTCCCTGGGGCTTCCACCCCAGCCCTTTAGGTGAGCTGCTTCCCTGCTGAGCCACCCGGACCCCTGTGAGCCTTCAGTTCCAGCCCGGCCCAGAAGGAGCCTGCCTGCGTGACAGGCCACTTGCCCTGGCTCAGAAGAGGCTCAGTCTATGTGCTCCCGCAATGGCCACCCTCTCTCACGCCTCTGGCCTTTGCACACAGTGTTCTCTGCCTGGAATATAATGTAGAGCTCACTTCCCATGTATTCAAGAAATATTTATTAAGCACCTACTCTACGTGAAGTACTGTGCGAGTTCTAGCATACAGTAGTGAACAAAACAGACAGACAGACAGACAAACCTGTTCCCACCAAGTTTGCAACTGTTTTAGGTGAAACTTGCATTCCAGGAAAACTGTTCTGACCTCTCAAGCAGTGGTGCCGCCCCTCCTATGTCACCGCTGGGGCCCTGTCCTTCCCACTGGGGCAGCCGCCTTGCACCACACCCCATGGATGGATCCATGGGGCAGACTTCTCTTACCAGGATGGACCATCCTCCCTGAATACTGGCCCAGCTGGGAGCTCCTCCCAGGTCCCTCCCTGCCCAGGGGATAAATTCATTTCACAGAATCATTTGGAAGATTGAATGAGATAATTGGTTGCCTACTGTCCAGCACAGGGCCTGGGGCAAAGAAGATGAATAAATTTGTATTCATTGTAGCGTAGTGATTACAAGCAAGCATTAGGGGGTCAGACAGGGTTTAAATCTCAATGTATCACTTACTAACGCTCTGTGACTGGGGGCAATGTCCGTAGTCTCTCTGAGATTCAGGTTCCCGGTCTATAAAATGGGGGCTAACAATGATAACCGCTAAAATATTTTGAAGAAGTAGAATGTGATTTCTAAGCACTTTGCATTCATCATCTCTGCAATTGTCACAAGAATTTACAGTCATTGTCCCCATTTTACAGCTAGGTTTACACACTCATCAAAACTCACACAGCTGGCTCTGGCGAGCGAGGCTGCCTGTTACCACACCAGGAGCATTCGACCCCTTCCCTCACCCCAGGCTTCTTCGTGGTGTTGCCTCGGGGGGTTATAGAAGTCCAACGAAACGATATGTGTGAAGCACTTGGCACAGTGTCTGGCAGATGGAAAGTGATGCATAAATGTTAGTGATGCTCACGACTATTATTGCTATTACCATGAATTTGCTCAACAGCAAAATGGCTCCATACGTGAATAAAGACTTAATTAAGGGCCCTGCTGGTGTAGCTCAGTGGATTGAGCACGGGCTGTGAACCAAAGGGTTGCCAGTTCAATTCCCAGTCAGGGCACATGCCTGGGTTGCAGGCCAGGTCCACAGTGGGGGCCACGTGAGAGGCAACCACACACTGATGTTTCTGTCCCTCTCCTTCTCCCTCCTTTCCCTTCTATCTAAAAATAAATAAATAAAATTTAAAAAAAAAAAAGACTTAATTAAGGCAGTAAAGCCTTTTGTTTGCTCCAGTTGGATCAGCAGATAGAGCGGCTCCCTGCCAGTGAACTCAATGAAGGGCAATTAATTTTCCCATAAATGTTTCAACGGTGACCTGCATTGTATAAAGCGTAACAGTGGACACAGCAGATACTTGGGAGACGTGATTGCCAAGCAAATGGGCTCCCAAGCCTCATAACACAGGCTGACCTCCTGGCTAGGATATCAGGCCATCGGGAGGTTTTTCCTGAGTGCCTCCTCTGTGTCCAGGGGCTGGAGAAAAGTAGGGAGAGGAGGTGGAACAGGTGTGAACGTAGGAGTCAGAGAAGAATGAATGACAGACAGTCCAGCACTCAGGGGCCCTGTGAGGTGTTAAATCATGCTGCCTGCCCCACATGCAGCTCCAAGCTAACCACCAACGCAGCAAGAGCTATGAATGCAAAGAAAAGGAGATCACACGGGCTGGAAGGCGGACTGGAGAAAGAGAACCTTGACAGCAGGTAGGATGTGGATAGGTAATGAGGGAGACGAATAGGAAGGCCCGTCCAGAAAGAGAAAAGGAAATTAGCAAACATTCAGAATGAAAATACACCCCGAGGCTTATGTTGAGGACGGTAAAAATGTAGATGTGAGGAGTGGGGGTGGCGAGGGAGGGTTGAATAGGGCACGGGAAAGCCAGGGAGCAGTGGGCAGGGGGAAGCCATCGGCTGCTGACATAGCCAGAGCAGCAGGGAGCGGGAAGGTCCAACCCGCCAGGTGCTGGTCGCCCCGTGAAGCTGCATGCCCGCCGAGAGCATGGTGCCAGGCCCCCAGCAGGCAGGCGCTCACCAGCCGTGCTATCGAAGTGGAGCTTCAGTCAGATACTGTACCAGGCGGGTGTCGAGACAGGGCCAGGGGTGGGGGGCCCCATTGCAGAGTCCACTGCGCCCTGGAAGATACAGGAGGCTAGAGGCTGGGAGACGGCGGATAGATGTTAACCGCGATTCCGTCCAGACACCAACTCACACTGCATCTCCGGCACCAAGGGCAGCGCCTAGTGGATGGTGGGTACTGGTATGCATTGGTCCTTGACGGAATAAAGAGAATTCTCAGGACACTTGTGTCCCCACACCGCCGTAGCCCTCTGCCACCACCACTAGGAACAAGCTCAGGATGTCGTCAGGGCGTCTGTTCCGGTAAGTTCCTTGTGTCCGAGGTGCCTACCGCCAGGCAGCTGTCCTCCCCACGGCTGTCCCATGCAGTAGCCGCTACTGGCTACTGAGCACTTGAAATGGGACCAGTGCATCTGAGAATGTAAATATTTATGCCATTTTAATTGATTTTCGTGTAAAAACTGACGGTGAATTCAGTTATTGAAAAGTTGGAGCAAGCCGTTCGGAACGATTTTTGTATGTGGAGCTACTTCCAACGGTCAGTTCGATGAAATTTAACACAATGAAGTATTTCAGATGAAAATCCAGTGGCTGAATCGAGATATACTTGCTGTACATGTAAAATATACAGTAGATTTCAAGGGTTAAGATGCAAAAATATGTATATCTCTCTCACAGTTTTAAAATATTCAATACATGTTGAAAGGATAATATTTTAGATGTATTGGGTTAAATGATATATGTTAGTAAAAATACCTAATTTTTATTTTTTAGTGGGGCTTCTAGGAATTTTTAAATTTCATGTGTTTTACACTATATTTCTATTGGACAGTGATGGCCTAGACCCTCTTTTCTTCCCAAATAAATTAAAAGGGGAGGGTGGTGGAGGATTTGGAAAGCAGGGGAAGGAGCTCAAGAGGGAAAGAACCTGACAACCTCTAGGAAGGACCTGACATTGACCTTTATTCAATTATAAAAGCAGCTAGTTCATGCGTGTGCCAAGCACTGTCACGTTAACTCAATATCACAACAATCCTCTAAAGAAAGAACTTTATTATCTCTGCTTCACAGATGAGGAAGCTGGGGGCACAGAGAGGTTAAGTTACTTGCCCAAGGTCACTCAGCTGGTAGGTGGCAAATTCAGGTTTTAGTCCAGTCTGTCTCTGGGGTCTGAGCTCTAAACTCCCAGGAGAGACTGCTTCTAATTTTAGATTCTGGCTATCAATCCGGTCCTCCTGTGTATCAGTGTCAGATTGAATTCCACTCTCCCCGCTTCTAAATATTCATGACTTCACTTCCCTCTGCCACATCTCTTGCGCATCTCACATTCCTCACCTCAGCCGCTGACTCGGTCCCCAAGTCCTGCTGGCCGGTCCCCCCTCCCCACCTGCCGGCCTGGCCCTCGCAGCCCCGTGCTCACATCACCCAGACGGGAACCTTCTGAATGGGCCATGGGACTCTTTCTGAACCCCTCCAGATTAAATGTGATTTTAAAAAATGTATAGCCACAACAAGTAACATTTTGGTTGGGTGTGGGGGTAAAAGGGAAGGTCAGAGGAACAGTGGAGAGACGTTCTTTCCCACACAGAGCGTTGCAGACTCAAGGGTGGCGGCCTTGTCCGTTTAACAAAAAAGGAAGCAGAGGCTGGGGCAAGAGAACAAGGAGGACTCACTGGGCCCTGTGCAAGGGCATGGGGGACTCCGGATGAGAAACTGGGTGGGGTAACTTGGTGAAATGGAGACGATGCTGAAGACACAGCTCATTCAGGCTTATCACCAGCCAGGAGGAAGCAGTCACCTGTCTCTGCTCACCCAAATATCTGTGCCTAGGCACCTGGATACCACTGCCTCCCACGAGGGCCGCACGCCCAAGTATTGCCACCTGTGTCCCCAGAGAATAAAGCAGGCACACATGATATCCCCCTCTGTGGGACATTCAGATAAGGCAGAGGGATTGCTTACCAGTGGGTAATTTGTGCAAACACCTAACTGGATGGGTGAGAGCTGGCCGAGGCCCCTTCTTTCTCAGGTTCTCCATCCCCTGCCAAGGGCGGAGGAGGGTGCTGTGTAACAGGTGCACCCCGGCGTGGCCGAGTCTGCCTAAAGTGGCAAGAGTGAGAGACTGGGCTCAGACAGACCCCTAAACAGCACTCAGCGTGGTTGGAACCAGCTCAGGCCTTCCACAGGGAAGGTTTTGATTTGGAGAAGCTGGGCCAGATGCACTCCAGCTTGGTCAGATGAGCAGCTTCGAGCCAGTCCAGAGCAGTCACTTGTTGCTTTTCTGGTATTCCTGAGTGTTTGCTGAACCATGAGGTCATGAAGACTTTGTCCACCAGGAACAGCTAGCAGTGACCATCAAGGGAAAAACAGATCTAATGGCCAGATGAACTTCCCGGCTAGCAGTCAGTGGGGCCAGGGACGAAGGAGTAGGGGTTGAAAAAGAAATTCAATTGAACAAACACGGACTGAGCACACACTATGTGCCAAGCTGTATAGCTGGGAGCAAGACATCCCATCACACGAGGCAGAGCCTGGGACACACTATTATAAAAGGCACAATATGGGGAAGGAAAACCTGCGACTGAGGTGCCCAAGTGCTGAGGTGGCCACGTGAGCTGGACCTTGGGGAACAGAGAGGATTATCCTGATACACGGGTTTGGGAAGGGCATTCCACACAGAGGGAACCTCGACGCAAAGGCTGAGAATGGGACGTTCATGGAGAACATGCAGAGAACAGTTGGCAGAGATGAATGGGAGATAGACTGGGGAGGCGGGAAGAAACCTTATGTCTTCATAAAGTTTGGGAACGTGGACCATCAAAAGCTCAAAGGCAAGGGACAGTGTGTTTACGGAGGTGGCCAATGGCCGTGTGAAGAAAGGTCGGTGGGCAGCAGGGAAAGAATAAAAGAAGGGGAGAATGTCCCCACCAACTTTCATAGTCATTATCCCTCAGTCAGTAGCCACCTTGCATTAAGCCTTAGACTAAAATGACAAGGCATGCTCTCTGGTGTTCCCCGATTTAGACCTCATAAAGGTTCAGAATTTCTTAAAGCCAGGGCAACTGGGAGCTCTGATAGCTCTGACGGGCTCCGTCCTGAAACAGGACCCAGCTGTGCTGCCAGGCCACGGCAGCAGGCAGCCGTTGGCACCAACCAGTCACACCCACGGCTTCTCTTGCAGCAGCATCGAGGTCCCCCTAAGTCCCACCCTGCCTGCCTCTGCCAGGCCTGGTGGCACAGTGGTGCCAGGGGAAGCCCAACTCTGACCTCCTTCACAGGGGGACCAAAAACAAAGCCACACAAAAACAAAGAGTAAACAGATAATATGAGGTACTCAGCGGGTTTCATAATGTTCCTCAAGGGCAAAACCCTTCACTTCAGAGAAAGAATCCAAGACTTCATGGTTTTATTTTATTTATTACATACTTATTTTAGGAAACCAAAGGTGAGTTAAATTCTATCTTCCCTCAACTCTTTGATAGATTGCTTTACGATACTTCAGCATTTTTAATTCTCGGAGGAGAAAAAACTAATTCTGCCGTTTGGTTGCATTAAAACTTCCCTAAGAGGGCCATTTTCTTCCTGTCCCGTCCCTCCACTCTCTGAGGCCGGCGGCAGGCCGGAGAGAGGAACTCCAAGCATTTGGGCATCTTCCCCTTCACCACCCGCAGCCAGGGTCCCCGGTGCCCCCCTTTCCGTTGGTTCACCGTGAATGGCAGATTCCTCTGTCCGGGGTCGGGTTTCCAATCACCATAGAAACAAACTCGAGGCAGTTTCATTAATCATTTAGAGCACGAGAAGTCTAGGTCAGTCTGATTGCAGCATATAGGGTATCATCTCCGGGCCACATGGGACTCAGTCGATTTGAATTAAAAAAGATTAAGCTGCCCTGGGCTGCCTGGCCCCATCAGTTTAAGTTCTCATGTAACAGTGGTCTCTGGAGCCATATGGATTAGCGAGTGAAGCTATGCATTTATGTGGCAGGATTCAGTGAAACATTAGACGGCTGCAGGTGTCTGAGGGGAAGAGGACAGGGATCGCATACAGTTTTTTTTTTTTTTATACTTGTTGCTGTTCTTTTGAAACTGGAAACAATAACTCAATTTTATTTCTCCAGTGACAGTTACCACTCTTGCTGACCATGAAATGGAACATTTGTTACCCGGGGTTTATGGTTCACGACGGAACGGTCTTCAAGGAGCAGGGAACGGCCGTGTCCCAAGCCTGCTCTGGGGGGGCGGGTGCGAATGCTGACATTTTTCTCTTCCTCCTTTCCTATGGAGTGGTAAGAAATGCATCGAATAAATATTGACGACATTTTCGTTCTGCTCGAATCAAGATTTATGGGCCCCAGGAAATTGACTTAGAGGCAGCTACAAATCAATGGAACTCTGAAAGAGTTGTTTGGGGATTCCTCAGAACGAACACTCCCCCCTCCAAAGTACCTACCTTATTTATGGGCCTCTCCAGGACTTCAAAGAGGTTCAGTAACTTAGGCCAGACTGTTTTATTGCTTCGTGGAGCTAAGATGTTTCAGGGCGAAGATGCAGGTTACGGTGTGTGAGGAAGCCTGTCTCAGACGGTGGGCAAAAGCTTTCTGCATATTGAACCATTGATCGAAAGCTTGTTATACTCTGGCTTCCTACAGAATCACTCCTAAATCTTCTCAGTGGGCTGGGCATTGCCTGCAGTCCCAGGTGCTAAGCCCGAGATAGAAAGAACTTTTGTGCTCTCTTCTCCCCACCCCCTTTCTCGGACCGGCCGCCTGGGATGAGCGAGGAGGCAGCTGGACCTGACGGAGATCAGTTATAGAGTTCTGCGGGGTGTTTCCGTGGGCCTGCTCTTCTCTCTCTGGTGTTCTGTTTCTCTCTTCATTGTGACAGTGACAGTCCTGAGGGCTTTGTGGAAATGCCAGGGGCAGGGACCAGCCTGAAGTCTGCATATGGGCCCTCAGCCCTCATTTAGTGAGGACAGCTCGGGGCGGTAGACGAGGCCAGGAGTCAGGAAGCCCAGGATCTCCATCCAGCCAGGCTACGCCACCTGCCTGTGTCACCCTGGGCAGGTCATACCACCTTCTGTGCCTCTGTTTTCTCATCTCTGAGAAATGCAACTGTCTTTCTCCAGTCCTATGGTTCTAAAGTCCCTCCCCACTTACTGAGCACCAGACGGTTCCCAAAGGGGAGAAAATCTGGCCCCAGCCTCCAGGAGACGATGGTGGCCAGGTAGTGCAGAGGAGGCGTGAGCACAGGTCTCCTGATCCAGCCAGGGTTGGCCTCTCCGTCCTCTGGAAGCTATGACAGACAGGACTCACAGGGCAGCCCTCCGTGTGCCACTCTCCCCTGCCACCGTTGCCTACATGGGTGCTGGCCATGGCTCTCCAAACAGCCTGCAGCTCTGCCGGGGCGGGATTCTGTCTTCAGAATCCCATTCCACCCGGCAGAGGGCCGAGCCCCCAGGAGACCTTGTCAACAAAGCACTGCTTTGATTGACTAGATACAGTTCAGCTAGAGTACTATGAGCTGCCAGAGTCTGTTCAGAGAGAAGAAAGAGCGCAGTGCATAGGAAACCTGGAGGTAGAGTTTCCAGAAGAAGGTACCAGCAGAGACTCATATATAGCACATTGATTTAATTTGCAGATGAGGTGCTTGAATGGTGGGCATTCCTTTCTCGTTGTGACTTTGAGCAAACCATTTAGCTGTGAGAGTCCAACTGCTGGAGTCAGATGTCCTGGTTCTAGCCCTGTCTCTCTCACTTGCTGTTTGTGCCTTCTGTGGGACACCGATCCCTCCAGAGTACTGCTTCAAGAAGGAAGGGCTTACACCTGCAGGCACTAGAGGTGCTGCCAGCAGGGAGACCTCAGCTCCACACCTTCTCAGGGATTGTTTTAGCTGAAGAGAGTGATTGATTTGCCCTATGTCAGGCCCTCTTCCAGGAGCAGCCTGTGTTCAATGGGTGAGTGACCAGCATTAGCGTCTAAAGGTCTGTCCTCTCAGTGCCAACTCAGAACAGCTCTGCAGGGCTATCCCAGCTCCAGAGGTCCCTGGGGAGCCAGCTGAGACCTTTATTGGAACTGCATTGCAGCCCAGCTTCCCTCTGCCCAGTTCTGCTTCCATCCCCTCCCTTCTTCCACAGGAATTAGCCCCGAAAGCACTCTCTGATGCATGTCCTGCCCACTAATTGGTACTTTCCATCTCAGAGTTTGGATCCCAGGAAACCTAACCCGTGACATTGCATAGCTCTTTGAGCCACATTTCCTCGTCTGAAACACTGAGGCGGTGATAGTGTCCATCCCACAGAGCTGGGCCGCAGACTAAATGAGACGATCCACACAAAGCTTCTATATGCCCACGGACTGGCTCTGTAACTCCCGAGTGATACAAAGTCCTTATTTTGCAGATGAACTTGACTTGATCTTGAATGAAATATGAGCCCACGGAGGAGAAATGAATGAAGTGGTAGTTCTTCCTAGAGATGCTGGTTCGTCCTAAATATTCCCCTCTCCTTCTTCAATGATGATAGAACCCTGAGTCTGAGCTGGGCACATGACCACCCAGAATAAAAACCACACTTTTCAGTTCCTCCAGAAGAGAGATGTGTCCATGTGATCAAGTTCTGGCCAATGGAATATATGAAAAGGGGGTACACACAGCTTCTAGAGAGTGTCTTTGAAGACAGGAAGCCTGCCCTCTCTTTTTACTCCTTCTTGCTGAAATGTGGATGTATGAAGGAGCTCCAGCAGCTATTTCAAGCCACAAAGTGACCTTGGAAATGACAACCACACCGCAGAGCAACAAAATGGAAAGATGCTAAGTCACCCGCACCAGCCCTGGAATGCTTGCAGACTATTACATGAGAGAGAAACAGACCACCGTTGCCTTGGGTTTTCTGTTACTTGTATCCATATCTAATCCTAACCAACACAGAGGGACTTCCAGTTGGAAAAAGAGATCATGAGCGGAGACTCAGAGACACAAATGGGTATGGAGCATTCACAGGACAGGAAAAACGTTAGTCAATAATAAGATGAATAATACTTCATATTCATATTGGTTTTGCAGTTTGTAAAGCACTTACAAATTCTTTGCCATTCCATCTTTCTAACTTTGTAAGCTAAGGGACATCTATCATCTCCACTTTACAGTAGAGGGGACTGAGGCTCAGAGAGAGAAATGACTTTCCCAACTTCACAAAACCCACAAAGCAGCAGAGTCAAAGCCGCAAACCATGACTTTCGAGGCCAAGGGCTGGGTCTCCCCGATTGCCTTTGACAGTTCACTCAAATCAATGCAGTTAACAATGCTCTGGCCTGAAAGGTGGATCCAGCACATTTACGGTGCTTCATACCTGGTTTCAACCGCTTCCAAGGCTCTTGCATTCTTTCATTTTCTTTACTAACATTAATTGACCACCTACAATGTAATAAACACCATGCCTTATCACGCCAGGTGCTTTTACATGCACTGCTCTCTGTTCCCACTCAAATTAGCTCTTTATCCTACATCTCCAGTTTCTGTTCTCTATCAGGCCTCTGCCTCCACAAAGCCTTCTCTGGGGGCCACAAGAATGAGCCATTCACTCATCCATTGGCCGCTGTCGCCTCCCGAAGCAGCTCCCGGATGGACTCATGCAATAAACCTTTTAACCAGATCTGGGCCAACCCCAGAGAGAAGGACTTTGAGAGTGGGTTCTGGAGAAGTCTGCTGGTGCTAGGCCAGGAAAAAGAGGTATTCTGGGTTTGAACTGATATATAAGAAACTGTATTATTTTCCCAGGGCTACTATAACAAATGACTATAAACTGGGTGGCTTACGGCAACAGAAATTTGTTTTCTGACAGTTCTGGAAGGTAGAAGTCCAAAATCAAAGCATTAGCCGCATTGGTTCCATCCGAGCGTTCTGAGTGAGGCTCCGCCCCATGTCTCTCCCACCAATACCCGTAGCGTTCTTTGGTTTGTAGAGGTGTCATGGCAACCTCCGCCTCCGTCTTCACACGGCGTTCTCCCTGTGCCTGTGTCTCTGTCTCAGTTTCTCAGAAGGACCCCAGCCATTGGGTTAGGGCAGCGATTTTCAACTGTTTTCATCTCATGGCACACACAAACTAATTACTAAGATTGTATGTCATGCCAAAATATATGTGTGATATTTTTTGCCAATCTGACCAAAAAAGGGATACGATTTTGATTGATTTACCAAAAAAAAGGTAATTATCTACCCATTTTGCTCCAAAGTGACTTATTTAAAAAAATCAGGTGCCTATACTTGTATATAAGGATTTCTGGTACCAGGAATTAACCAATCAGATGCAACCTTGTTATACAACTTGACCAATAAGATGCAACTCTATTATATGACCTATATATTTATGGTTCAATACAGGACATTCACACCGGACAGCTATTGTTATGTTGGCTGTTGTCATTTTTTCATTTGACAACCTAAGGGAAAAAAAGCCGGTGCCCCTGACTAAATAGCCTGGTATTGCACGTTTTAAAAATTCTCGTGGCGCACCAGTGTGCAGCGGCATACTGGCACACCGGTTGAAAATCACTGGATTAGGGCTCACCTAATCCAGTATGATCTCCTGTCAAACTTTCTCATCTGCAGGACCTTGTTTCCAAATAAGGTTACACTCACAGGTACCAAGCGTTAACATTCAGTATTTCTTTCTGAGAGACACAATTTGCCCCACAACAGAACTCAAGTCGGGGCCATGGAACCAGAGAGACTGGTTTCTAACCCAGCCCAGCCTCACCACGGGTGAGACCTCGGGCAACTGCGACCACTCTCTGAGCCTCAGAGTCCTTTGTGGAAAAGAGCAGCACCAAGTAGGAGAGAGGCTGAAATGAGAAAACAAAAACAGAAGCAACATAAAACACCCAGCTCATGGTTTTTCCCTCCCTTCTCCAGGTGAATACAAGAAAGACTGGGGGAAGGGAAGAGAAGAGCTAAAGATACTTTGCGCCATTGGGAAGACACAAGATGGCAGTTGTCACCTTGACCAGCAAGATCAGAGTGATGGCCGAGAATTAGAACCAGCCCCGTGGAGTACTGTATTTTGCCATGTGTAATGCACACTCACATTTTTGGCCCAAACTTTCAGGGGAAAAAAATCTTTTGTTTTAATTTTCTAATTCAATTACTTATTTACTTATATTTAGATACTTTATATTTACTTATATTTTGTATTATAAAGGAATTTTCACATTTATTTTTGGACATACTATAGTATAAGACATTTTATGTAACAAATAATTACAAAACACAGGAACAGATACAAGGTATGTCAGGTACTGCCCATGTATAGTGCACATCCTTATTTTTCCCTCAAAAATTTGAGCAAAAAAGTGTATATTATACACGGCAAAATACAGTTACCTCAGAGGAATCATTTAGAAGAGAGTGGCTGCCTCTCTGGGTTCCAACCTAGTTTGCAGCAACATAACTAAACGCACCAAGGAGCTCGTAATTATTGGTAACTGCCAGACCAATTATGGCACATCCCTCAGGAAAATGGTGAAGAAAATTGAGATCAGCCCGCACACCAAGTACACTTGTTCCTTCTGATGCAAAACCAAGATGAAGAGACAAGCTGTGCAGATCTGGCGCTGTGGTTCCTGCAAGAAAATGGTCACTGATGGTGCCTGGACCTCCAGCGCCACTTCCACCGTCACAGTCAAGTCTGCCATCAGAAGACCGAAGGGCTTGAAAGACCAGTAGGAGCTCCACAATTTGAAACATTGCTAGCCTATGATAAGTTGGTTAATGTAGGTTAAATAAATACATAGGGAGGCTGAGCTGCCTGAAGGACGGTGTGCAATCTGGAACTGACTGGTTTCCAGTAGCTAAAACTGGTTGGTGAATTTAAAAGAGGCACTGACAAAGCCTGTGGGAGCCACACCTTCTCCTGGGCCTGAAGCTCCTCAGGAAAGGAGGAGGGCAAGGTCAGGACAAGGGAAGAAACCTGGGGTCCAAGAAGGACAGACCACGTCAAGGGAGATGAGAACATTGGAGCTGATCAGCACCAGGTCACATCAAGTGGGTCAGAGGAGCCTTGAGAATCAGCCCCAGGCAGGCGAGGGCACTCCAGGTAGGTCCTCCTTACACACTGGGGAGCGGGGCAGTGTCTCAGCGGGAACAGAAAGAGGACCACTGCCGGGTCAGGCCAAAGAGCTTCACGCTGCTTTCACCCCAGACTGGACAGACATCCCTGCGTATGGCGGCATTCTGGATGCTTCCCATGGAGCCCAGGAGTAAATAATCAGAGAAAACAGGGGAGCAGGTCAGGTTCCTGGGAAGGAAGAGCAAGGAAGAACAGAGAATGGGCTGGATGTCAGGCTGCGTGCCCGCCTGGCCAGTGTGCACCAGGGTCGTTGAGAAAGGGCAAGCATTCCGGGGACAGTGCTTTGTATCACCACCTGGTTCTAGCAAAAGTTCTCCAAAGTCAGGCCGAGCGAACGTTGACCCATCATCCCCCCAAATCATCCCCTGTCCTTCACAGTCCCTGCTGCTGCCCATAGCAACCATGCCGCCCAAGCATGAAGCTGCAGGGCCATCCTTGCCCTCCCCTCTCCTTGCGACTCTGCAGTGCCACCCACGAAGATAAAGACTGAGTCTCGCTCACCTTTCATCCCCCCAAACAGTGCCTAGCACCAAGGCTCTCTCATTCGAGGTATTCCATACCTATACATGCCACCACAGTCCCCTCCAGAAAGAAAACCATGCTGTGTAAGGGGCAGAATAAGAGGAGCATTTGTCCCACAGGTTTAACTCAAGGGGAGTGAGGGGTAAAAAAGTACAGAGAAGGAGCAGGCCTGAAGAAGGAGAGATTCAGCCCTAGGAACTGGCCAATGTGCCAGGGTTTGAGCTTACATTTGTTTTCATGTCAGATCCTTCCACATCAGAGAGCCTTCAATGAACACTTCTAAAACACAGAGTAAAAGGGCATTTTACTGAGTATAAGAGTCATAGAGCCATGCAGGGCTTTTTCAGACAGTAGGCACACACCACTTCACGTTCAACTCTTCCAGGCAGGCGAGCAACACTCCCCCCCACAACCCCTGACTCGTAACAGACAGTGTCCGGTCTTTTGGGTTTACTGTGAACAGTTTCCTCCTGGGTCCATCACACTTCCAGAGCAGGGTTGTGCCTTCTCTTCATGCCTCCCCTCATCAAACACACACACAAACATGTCTACATGTGCCCACATACACATACACACATGCACATACAAGGCTGAATATACAATTACCAGGCAATAAAGACATGCTGGGTGATTGGTTACCAAACACCACCATCAACACCAGTGGGCACTGTGAGACAACAGGATGATGTCAGCTTGAATTTCTCAGCCCAGTGTCCTTCTTAAAGGTCAGCACACTGCCCAGAAAAATGTGAGTGGACTCTGCATATCTCACTCAGGTGACCCGGCCCCACCCCCATTCCACTACACACACACCTCTCGGACTGCCCGGGCCCAGATTGGCTGCATTTATGTAACATCTCAGGAAGCTACAGAAGGCCAAAAAGACTCCCTATCCTACGCATTTTGCTGCAGGATAACACTGTTATCGGGTTAGCACGACCCTTCTCTAAAATGTTTAGTTTCATTGCCCAAGTTTGTCCTGGGTGCCCCAAATGTAGGAAACGTTATAGAACTTGATCTTGGGCTCCAGGGCATTTAGCTCATGGAGCACATGTGTGTTTGAGAGACAGAGCGCACTAGAAGTGACTGTGGTCTGTACTCTCTTAAGGGAATCTGAAGAAGTGCCTGGCTAAGGCACCCATGGCCCAGAGGGTGCTCTTCAGGCAGCTTGGGCTGCTCTAACAAAGTAGCAGAAACTGTGGGGCTTAAACAACAGGAGTTTATTTCTCACCATTTGGAGGCTAAAAGTATAAGATGAGGATGCTAGCACAGTGGTGTTGTGGTAACAGACCTCTTCTGGAATGCAGATGGCTATTTTCTTGTGTCCTCACAAGGCTAGGAGGGTGAGGGAAGAAGCAAGCTGTCTCCCAACTCTTATAAGGGCACTAATCCCATTCATGAGGTCCCCACCCTCATGCCCTCAGCTAATACCAATCATCTAACAGAGGCCCCACTTCCTAATACCATCGACATTGGGGGTGAGTTTTCAACATATGTATTAGGGAGACCCAAACATTCAGTCCATAATAGGGGTAAAAACAGCTCCTGAGTCCCTGGATTCTCTGCCCAGATACCTGGCCAAGGAACGTCCTGGATTTCATTCCCAGGTTGGCACTCCTGCTAGACTGCGAGGATTAGAAGTCCTCAGAGGTCATCCGTCGTCCCGATGTGAAATCCCCTCCCCAGCTCATTCTTGCTCACATCCAGGGATGCAGGCTTCCTCCCTGCCCAGCAGCAGTTAGGAAGTTGCTCTTCCTCCTAGTCAGCCACAGTCGGCCTCCTGTCCCCAACCTGGGGACACACCAAGCATAGCTGACCCTTCTTCCACATAGCAGACCTCCAACATCTCTCCATAGAATGTGGCTTTAGACAATTTTGACCTGATTCTTCTGTGTGAGGGCTCTCCAGGCACCAGAAGAAACTCAGAGCTCTAATGGCTTCAAGATAGAAAGTTGGGGAAGGTACTTCATTTCTGTGCCTCAGTTTCCACATATACGGAATAGGATTATGTAAAATGAGCTAGCACCTAGCCCCTAGGATTGATAGGAAGACTGCCTGAGATGACATAGCACAATGCGGGGCATGCCATAGGGCCCAATACGTGTCAGCCACCAATTTCCTATCTGTAGGTGCTAACATTTTTTAATGGAATTATATTGTACGTTATCTTTTGTGACTTGGTTTTTTTCACTCATTTGGTCTGAATACTTCCCTACATCATTAAATATTCTTCAAAGCATTTTTAATGACAGTCATATTTTATCCCAGGAGTTATGGTCATTTCTTTAATCACTCTCAGAAAGAGTTCTTCTGTAAACTACTTTTTTTAACCCCGGCTCGCAGGTCTGAGCCACGAGGGCAAAGGCATGGGGGCTCCTTCAGCCCCCAACCTCCCGGCATCCATCACCCTCCGCCTGCGCCTGCCCCCTTCTTCCTCAGCTGGAATCAATTGCCCTCCCTTCCTGCCTGTGCCTCCTGCCCCATAGCATCAATCAACCTACAAGCCACCACAGTGTGCCCAGCCCAGTGCCAGCAATGCCAGGGTGCTGTGGGAACGAAAGGTGAGCCTGCCTTCCAGGACCCTGTTCTCTGTTTGGGGAAGTAAACTGTGTACAAAAGAACCAGGGAGGTGGAGCACTGAGGGAGGGGGTCCTCAGAAAGGCAGAGAGGAGGGGTGTGCAAACTGGCGTTCCCTGGGAGCCCTGGGGTCAAGGACCAGAGGGCACTTGGGAAGGTGTGCCGGCAGGAGCAAGGTGCACGTTGACTGGCTGGGTCCATGGAGTCCAGGAGGGTTGGGGAGCGGGCTGTGTGGAGGGGACAGTTTGGTAGGAGCAAAGCTGCAAGTCCTTATGGGGTCCCAGTGCTGCCGGGGTCTGAGCCGAGGGAACTATCCTCTGCTCCACAGCCTGCCTTGGGCTGGATCGGGGGCCCCAGCTCGGAACTAATGCCCCCGGGGGCCGGGGGCAATCATTTCAAAATGAAGGTAATGATCCAATTAGTGGTTATCCATCAAGTTCAGTTATCTTTCCTTGGGCTGGGGAGCAGAGAAGCTGAGTAAACACGTGCCTTGGACTGTGGCATAAAACCAGACCCCCTTGTGCTGAAAAATGAGTTCAAGATGCTGGCTGAGCCTCCTCTCCGGGCCTGCAGGTTAGCGTCTTGGTGGCCCGAAGAGGCAGGGAGCCACCAAGCAGGGTCTGTGAGGCCGCTGCCGCTCCTGACCTGGGATCCCTGGTGCCACTGTGAGAATGGGGAGACACTTGGGTAGCTGTGGGTCTGGCATCATCACCACAGCCAGAGTCTTACCTGTGCCCCAATCAGAGACTTTGGTTCTGCTCAGCCCTATCCCCCAGGCCCCAGCTCTGAGCTTCCCCAAGCATTGGTTGGCCAGCTGCCCCGGCTCACCCCCTCCTCCTCCACATTTGCTGCCTGAGCAATACATTTCCACACTGGTGTGCTCTGCCTGAGCCTCCTTATTTCCATTCCCAGTTCCTGAAGACAAGGGCTATCTGTGTCTTCTCATAAAGGACAGAATTTATAGTTGGAAGGCACATTGGGCAGTCACCTAACCTAAGAGTCTCCTTTCAAAATGAAGAAGCTCCGGCTAGTGTGGCTCAGTGGGCTGAGCGCTGGCCTGTGAACAAAAGGGTCGCCGGTTCTATTCCCAGTCAGAGCACAGGCCTAGATTGCAGGCCAGGTGCCCAGTAGAGGGCATGTGAGAGGCAACCACGCATTGGTGTTTCTCTCCCTCTCTTTCTCCCTCTCTTCCCCTCTGTCTAAAAATAAATAATAAAATAAAATCTTTAAAAACAAATAAGGAGCTGAGGCCCAGGAGTTGGAGGGATGGAGAGGACACCACGACTGTGGAGCCCTCACTCACTGAGGGTCCTCCCCAGTGTCTCTCGCTGAGAAGTAAGCCTATTAACCCTGAGCTGCCCCTGAAGAGGACACCAGCCATTACTTCAACAACCATTCTGAAACTGGCCAGCCACTTGGGAGCCTTTCCCTCACTCTGCCTCCTCAGCCAGAAAGCCCGGAAATTCTGTTAACGTCAGGTTTGGAACTGGCCTCCAGTTTCTTTATTCCCTCCTCACGGCACCATCCCCCCCACCTGCTCAGGTTATTGGAAGGGGATCTTAGGAGTTGTCCTGCTCTGTCATTTCCCACTCAGAATCTTGAACTGCCATTTGTCCCCACGCCCACCCATTGTTCATAGCTGCCTCAAGAAATTATTTTGCAGAATACCAACATTATTTTCCAGGTTCCCACCCTGGAACCTGCCCATCCAGTCACTGTCCATCCTCGAAGCCCTCCTGAGGAGAGAGCACACAAGCCCAGCATTGAAGCCTGACCCGTTCTGTAACAAGATCGCAGGAATAAGGCGCAGGGCTCCCCAGTCTGCAAGAATTTCCTAGCAGATTCGTTGCTACTTCCTCTTGGCCCCGGTAAGTGCTCCATTACTGTAGGTGGCTTGTCTGCTCTGGGATGAACCCACCTGCCTTCCAATGGCCCAGCTTTCCTTGTGTGCTCATCTTATATTGATCTGATTATTCATGGGTCATTTGCATATTAATTGCGATGTGTTTTAGACAGTCATCCAATTTCCTTTTCCTAGGGCCTCTTCCATCCCCTCCCCTCTAGTTCTACCTATAAAGGGTATAAGGTCTGTGTCTAGATTCATTTTTTTGCATGTGGATGTCCAGTTGTTCTAGCACCATTTTCTCAAATAGACTACCTTTGCTCCTTTGCCAAAGGTCAGTTGACTACAATTATATGGGTCTGTTACTGGGGTCTTCTATTCTGTGCTACTGATTCTACTTGTCTGTTCTTTTGCCAGTACTACATTGCCTTGATTACTGTAGCTTCATTGTAGGTCTTAGCATTTGGTAGTTTCAGTCCTCTGACTGTGTTATTCTCTGTCAATATTGTGTTGGCTACTCTAGGTCTTCTGCCTCCCCATATAAACTTTAGAATCAGTTGTCAATACCCATAAATAACTTGCTGTGAGTTTGACTGGGGTTGTACCAGATCTTAGGAGAAAGTTGGGAAGAACTGACATCTTGACAATATTGAGTCTTCCTGTCCATGTACATGGAATATCTCTTCATTTGTTTGATGGAGATACTTTTCGTCAGAGTCTGACATGTTTGATATCTTTCATTAGAACTCTGTAGTGTTCCTCATGTAAATCTTGTATATAGTTTGCTAGATCTGTACCTAAATATTTTATTTTGGGGGGTTACTAATCAGAGCCTCTTCTGTCTCCTCTCCTCTATTTCTACCTGTGAAAATTCTACCCACTGTGGCCTTCAATGGTGAATCCCAGCTCTGAGGCTTGTGTGCTGTATGACCCTGGGCAAATGACTTAGCTCCTCTGAGCCTCAGTTTCCTTATCTGTAAGATGAGAAAAATAACAAATATCTCAAAGAATTGTTGTTAAGATTGGTAAGATCAAGGAAAAGCTCAATGCCTGTCATGTAGCAGGTCCTTTGTGAAATGGAGTGGTTATTAGTCTTATAGTTTTAATCGTATATCAAGTGTTACTTCTTCCGTGATGCTGCTGCTCATCTAAAAATCATTTTACCCATTGTATTTTGTATTTTTCTTATAGAATTTCCCTCATGGTAATTGTCTCTGAGGGAGCTGACGAAATAGAGAAAGTAGGAAAATACATTTTTTAAGTAGAAAAAAGTGGTTATTCAACAATAGTTTTATGGCTGAATGAGTAAACCCAGGAGGCAAAGGGGCTATATCTGATGTGATAACACGGTTTAGGAAGGGATAGTCTGAGCACATAGAATAGTGCTGTGGTTAACTAACGGTGTCTGCTACGAGTGGTGAACCCTAGGTCACGCATTGCCAGTGGTGGCCTAAGCTATAGATCTACAGGATATTATTAACTGGATGGGACGACCAGAGACATTTGGTGAAGACTCCTCATTTCATAGGTGAGGAGATTGTGATATATGCTAAGATGTACAGTTGTATAAAATTTCCTTCTTCCTTCATTTCTTTCTTTTTATCTTCCTTCCTTCCATTCTTTCATCGTTTGACTATTTGTTTAAATACATATAGCTATGTCTTACGGGAATTAGGATATAGTAATATATTCTCAACTCTAGTTCCTTTTTTTAAAGATTTTATTTATTTATTTTTTAAAGAGAGGCAAAGGGAAGGAGAAAGAGAGGGAGAGAAATATTGATGTGAGAGAGAAATATCGATCCGTTAACTCTCACATGTGCCCTGACTGGAGACTGAACTGGGGACCGAACCGGTAACCTTTTGTTTTGCAGGACAACCACCCAAGCAGCTGGGCCACACTAGTCGGGGTTCAACTATAGTTTCTTTTGGCATCTAGCTGTTTCTTCCTCAAGTGAGATTCCAGAACATTCTAGAAACTCGAAACTGAAAAAGAAGGAAAACATTGCTCCAGGATATAATGAGTGCTCACAATGCTTGGAAGAAAGACAAGTAAACATATAAGACTGTTGAGTGAGCAAAGCACGTGTATTACTCCTACAGAAGAGGGACAAGAGGAGAGGTCATGAGGGAGAAAGGACCTTGGCATGGGAGCCTGGGGAAGTCTGATGTCCGGGTATTCGACAAGAGAGCACTCGGTTGGTCTCCGTGGTGACGGTCAGTTAAAGGGTGGGGCCTGCGGGACATCAGTGGGTGGCTGTACTGTGAGATTTGGTTCCCTTGGGAGTCAAGAGCTTCCAGAGGAGGACTCGTACTACAGGTGAAGTCACCTGCCCGGATTGGAGCAGCAGTCAGAGACCACCAAAGCATGTTACCTAATCAGCATTTGGTCAAATCGACGCGTAGAAAATATTATTTCCATTTCACCTGTAAAGACTGAAGTTTCATGAAGTGAAAGCCCAGGACGACACACTGTAGCTGAGCCAAAGCTTGTACACAGGGCTTCTACCTCCAAATTCTCACACTGTTCACTGGTCTAGGCCCCTCCACGCGCGGCGTGGAGCAGTTGGAACAATGCCCCGCTTCAGCTCCAAGCGTGGAGTAGTCGTTCTCCATTCTGGCCCTACCTGATCCTGCCGGGGGCTGTTTCCGCAGTTGCATGGCCAGGTCTCTGTGAGGACGACCCCTGCGGTGACGGCTCCTGACTATCCCACTGGACAGGTCCCTGTTTCCTGAGGAAGATGCCCCTGAGGAAGAGGAAAAAGTCTGAAGGCCCATTTTTTGGCAGGCCTTCCATGGCTGTGGGCAGCTGGCTGTCCGTGTGGAGCGAACACTGCGGTGCCTCTAGCCAGCCAGCGCTCACTTGTTGAGTTTCTGCTGGTATGCATCCCCTGCGGGATCCAACCATATTAAATTGCTTCAAGCAGCCTATAAAATAAAGACAATTGCAATGCCATAAGGAATAGCATATCCCCAACCATAAATAAATTAGGGCTCTAATTCCATCAAGGCATGCGGGTGACATCACACACCGTGAGAGCCGAGCTTGGAAGAGCTGTTCACAACACTACAAATCTGAGATGGAATTACCATCTTAATTTATTTACATCTTCTGGTGGCTAGGTTGCTGTGACAGATGATTTCTGCAAAGTCTGGTCCCTCCAGATTATGACCTCATGTTCTGCTCTTCTCCTCCTCTGCCGCTTTCCCTCCTCCCCCACTCCCTCTCTCCCACCCCTTCCCTTTCCTGTTTCTCTCTCACACCCCTAGACATGCATCTCCCTCGTTGTTTTTTATTTTTTCTGTAGTCTTGGTAAAAAATGGAAGGAGGGAAGCACCTAGCGCTAAGAAGAGATGGCAAATTCCAGACACAGAGGAGAGGCCTCCAAGAAGTGGGGGAGGCACAGGAAGAAGGAATCTCTCCTGCAGCCCTTGATTTGTTGCCTTGCCGCAGGGCCATTTATCCATGACCTCTCTGGGGACATATAGCCTTTCCTTGCTTAAAATTTCAATTTAATTAAATCCACTAGGTGTGTTCTTGGATGTCAACCATGTCCTAGGCAACGTAGGGCAGTCAGAGCCATATGGAACCAAGGAATTTGGGAGGCAGACAGGCTTTCAGCAGTCTGTGAGTTAGTTCAACTCCTCGGTTTACAAATGAGGGACCCAAGGCTCAGAGAAATAAAGTGATTTTTCTAAGATGATGTGCTTAATTAATGGCAGAGCCAAGTCTAGACTGCAGAAAAAATGGGAAACCTTAACAGTGTCCGCCAGGGCCTTACAGCCTACTTGGCGAAATAAGACAGACATCTTCAAAAGAGCCAGCTAATTACATGACAGAAGATATAATCAGAGCCAAACTGAAGGCTACACCAACTGAATTCGGGGAAGGAAGAACGCAATACTAGCTGGCAAGTGTGGGGCAGATTTCACGGAGGAAGCTGTAGTTAAGTTGGATGTGGAAGGGCATCAGGGATCTCACTGGCAGAGAACAGAACGGGGTGCATTACAGGCACAGGAGCAGCTCAAGCAAAGTCCTGAGAGCTGGAATAAGCATTTCCTGGACACAGAACTCAGTGGGACCCCAGGTGGAGAGAGGGGTTAGTGTCTAAGTATCCATACGTGATGGAGAGGGAGGACTCTGGCCTTAGCGCCAAGGTCAGCTGAGGGCACTGGAAGTTCTGGAAGAAGAAGCAATAAATGAAAGCATGCTTTAGAGCTTAGCTACACAAAACGTGGCCTGGGGACCACCAGCATCAGCTTTACCCTATCTGGGAGGATTATTTTAAAAACCCAACCTCAGTCCCATTCAATTGTGCATGGGAATCAGACCTGCCCTTGAACTAAACCACTAGGTGACTCACAGGCACGTGAACATTTGTGGAGCCCTGCTATAGGGAACTTGACGTGACGTGAATGTCACTTCTTCATTGTTCCAGAGTTGCACCCTGGTGCCACTAGTTGTTCGTTTGCTTTTTCCGACCAAGGATGACTTAGCAAACATTATTATACTAAAAAATTCTTGCTAAAAGAGAGAATCTAACTAACAAACTCTTTTCAAATGGAAGAGTTTGTGCATATTAATTTTAACAATGGATGAAGATGACTATTAGATTTTGTGGACACAAACATTTCTTCAGTTCAGTTTTACAATTCTCTTGTTCGGTACTTTGGAGCCCATGGACTTAATTCCAATAACCAGGCATTTTCTGAGCCTTTGAAAAGCTCTTGAACGTTAGTATCTAATGGACAAGACCCGTGCTGGGTCTTACAGAAGCAGGGACCGGGCAGCTTCCTGGGGAGATAGTAAGATCTCGGAAAGGAAGACCGAGAGAGTTCCGGCCCCATGCCAGACCCCTGCCCGTGCTGCCAGTCCTCAGTGGGACACTTAGGCCTGGGTGTTCACTCACTAAGCATTGCAGGCACTTCCTCTTCCCCAAGCACCACATAAGCCCAGATCCTGGGGCTGCCTTGGACCGGGTAGCAGGTGAATCCAGCAATGACTGAATGGGTAGACCAAGACAAATACTTGCTATATTTTCTCTATTTAAAAAGAACAAATTTTCCTCCCAAGGCCTCCTCCAATGGTAGGAGAGTGTGTGCACATGCTTGAGGGAAGCCACAAGGGAAAGTGCAAAGAGTTGGGGAGTCTTTCCACTCTTCCGCTGCAGACTGGCATTGACAGGGAGCGCCATGCCCCACATCCCACCAGACCACAGCCTCCTGCCACGTCTGGGCCGTAGCTTCCTCTCCCAGTGACGGTCTTGAAGTACTTGGGGTGCGCTTTCAAAGAGAGAAATTCCACCTGGGTCCCCTCTGCGGTAGCTGATGTGGCTTTGACCTTCTGCGGACTATTAGCCAGTGAGGAAAGGGAACGGGCAGGTCTCTCTGCCTCTCTCTCTGCTGGTTGTTTGGGCTGGGGGCCAGCCTGTGACTCTGCTCCTCAAACAGCCCAGGCAGGCCCTCAAAGAGTTACATTCTCTGAAGCTCTGGGTCCTTATGGCTTCGCCTCCACTCAAAGAGACTTCCACAACGAGGAAGTCTTCCAGAGCAGTGGGAACCTTGCTGGGAGCCTCTCTCTTCACTTTATCTTTCTTAAAGTTGAAATTTAATTTACGTATCATAAAATCTACCCCTTTCAGTGTACTATTCAATAGTTTGTAGTATTGTAAATTCACAGACTGTGCAACTATCACCACTATCAAATTCCAGAACATTTTCATCACCCCAAAAGAACCCCATACCCGTTAGCAATCACTCCCCAATCCTCTCCCCCATCCCATGAAAACCACTAATCTGTTTTCTGTCTCTATGGATTTGCGTATTCTGGACATTTTATGTAAATAGAATCATACAGTATGTGGCTGTTTGTGTCTGGCTTCTCCTCCCTTTTATTTGCCATAAGCAGACTTGTCTTGGTAACTTCTTATGAGGGTGTAGAAGTTGCTAGTCTAAGAAAGATGACAGCCCTGGCTGCTGTGGCTCAGTGGATGGAGCGCTGGCCTGTGAACACAGACTTGTCAGTTTGATTCCCAGTCAGGGCATGTGCCTGGGTTGTGGGCCAGGTCCCCTGTTGGGGGCACGCAAGGGGCAACCAGTCGATGTATCTCTCGCCAGTGGCCTTTCTCTCCTTGAGTGTTCCTCAGGGTGGCTCCTCCAGACCTCACATCCTCCTTGGGTCTCAGGTTCACTGAAGGGACAGGTCAACGCAAGTGAACAGGTTCCAGCTGAGGGCTGTAAGTCCATCCTGTGCATAGACGACAGAGCACGGGCTCACCACCGCCACAGAAGTTAGCCGTGCTAGAACCTGTCCTGCCGAGCTGTGGCCATTCCATGTCAAATATTGCAATGGCCCTTCACGGTATTAAAAAACACCTCCCCAGTTCATCGTAACTACAAAAACAAAGGGTAAAAGACTTGCCCAAGGTCAGGCAGGGTTCAAATTCAGGACTTCTGCTCCAGTGCTTTTCCCAGCAGCTGCTCCCATTTGAAAACTTAGACAGCACTTGAGGTGCCCGAGGGGTCCTACTTGCATTGAGGCCAATCGCTTTGTTTTCCAGTTTCTGGTTGTGATCTCGAGGAAGTGATTGAGCCACTGTGTCTCAGTGTCTTCATTTTATAAGAAAATGTTGGGACCTACCTTTTAGGCTGTTGAGAGGACTAATTGATATGTATAAAGAGCTTAGAATAGTACCTGATAAAGAAGTATTCAATAAATGATAGACTTTTTTTGTATTGTATATATTTGTATTTCTTATGCTGTTGAGTAAAAAAAACTCTATTTGTGCATGTTATGCCTTGTACAAAAGAGATGTTCATAAATATGCTGGAAAAAAGGAGAGGAAGGAGGAAGGGAGGGAGAGGGAGATAGGAGAGATTTTACAGTAGCTTCTAAATACAAAAGCTACTGTATTTAGAAGCTACTGATTTATAGCTAAGTTCTTCATATACCCACCAAGAGAAATTCCCGCAGTGCAGAAAAGACAAGTCTATTGGCAATTTATGAAATTTACTTGACATTGTAACTGAGAGGTTAGGATGTATCCTCTTTGCTGGTCAACACTGTACTAGCATTGGAGAATCAATACTCAATCCTTTCAAATTCATTTTCACATCTCGACCCGTTAATCTTGACTACATCAATTGCCGTTTTATTAGATTCTCATTTCAGCATCCTGAGGGCCTGGTTTATTTCATCCTCTCGACTGGCCGGGTATCAAGTTCTCCGTTGACTCACTCTATCGTCTTTTTCTCTTCTTGTGTTCTTCCTAGTGAAGATCAATGCTCTCCCTTGTAAAATTCACAGCACTTCCTTGTGTTGGTATTAGAACGGCTTTGTTTGCTGATTTCCTTCTAGCTTGTCCCCCCTTATTCACCTCATGTCAGGAAATGCTCTCAGCGTCTCGTGAGAGGCTGTGTTTGGGGAAGGGGTAGCGGTATTGCGAGAGGACTGAGATTCTGGGCAACTAGGAGGGTCTTTCTTTTACCCATTCCTACCTTTAGTCAGGTTCCTGGTTCCAAATGCAGCAGCTAGATACAGCGCTGGGAGACATTCCTAAACAGGACAGACCTAGCCTCAGACCTGCCACGCCCTCAGTCTTACTCTGACAGATACCCATGTGATGGGTAGTCTGTAAGTTGCCGCGTTTGAGCCTAATGACCCAGCATTCCCATTTCTCTAGCACTGGGAGAGCTGATTGAACCAGGGGTAGACACCTGGATCACAAGCGACCCATTCAAGATGACCCGTGCCCAGCAGATTCTCGTGCTAAGGCATTTGAACCAAGAATGCCAAGTGAAGGATGTAATTAGTGATAAGGCCAAATTAAAGTTTGTGACTTAAGAAGAAACCAGAGAAGCCATGATAATGTAGTTATAAACCAGTTATATGGGAACAGAAGTTATAAGTAACAGAAGCCAGACTCGAGGACTGATTAGGAAGACAATGGAGAAGGCACACCAAAAGGTGGAGAAGAACAGCCCTGACCCTATTACACCTGGCTCAGTTGGTTAGGTATTGTCCTGCAAAACAAAAGGTCGCCTGGCTTGATTCCCAGTCAGGGCACATGACTGGGTTATGGGTTCCATCTCTAGTCAGGGTGTGTGCTAGAGGCAACTGATCGATGTTTCTCTCACATATCAATGTTTCTCTCTCTCTTTCACCCTCCCTCCCCTTCTCTCTAAAAATAAATGAATAAGTATATTTTTAAATAAATGCAGAAACACAATGAGACAGCGTGACCAGGCCAGTCATGGGAGAGAACACTGTGCCAGCTCCCTCAGTTCTAGACCACGTTCTGATCTGAGCCTTGAGCATCCTTCAGATAAATCTTCCTGTCTCCTGAGGTAACTTGAGTGGTAAGTCTGTGTTTCTTACAACCACCAAAACCTGAAAAATCACTTCCTGTTCCTTAGGCCTCTCCTGAGAGTGGGAGTCAGGAGTGATAGGGGCCTCTAGACCACAGGCAGTAGCAGGGGCCAGTTCAACTCAAGGCAATGTCCTCCACTTGGGTTTTGGGAGCCAAGTGATTCAACAAACGTGTCATTGGAACACCTGCCGCTGTGAGGTCCTGTGCAAGATGTGCAGAGATAAATGTGAGTGAGAAAGCCCTTGACTAAACAGGGTGGGAGGGTGCAGAAAATGCATAGAACTAAGTCAATACACAGCAGAAGAGGTATGTGTATCAGAGAAGGAGTCACGATGCTTTGAAAGTTGTTACACGAGGGTGTGGGCTTCACCAAAGACTGCCCACCTTGGGGATGCTGAGAGATGTACAAACAGGTTACTCACTTTTCATATTTTTTAATTAAATTCACTGGGGTAACACTAGTTAATAATATAAATTTCAGGCGTACAACTTTGTAATACAGCATCTGTCTACCCTATTGTGTGCTCACCACTCAAAAGTCTAGTCCCCTTCTATCACCTTGGATTTGGCCCCTTTTGCCTTCTTCATCTCTTCCCCACCCCCTTCCCTCTGGTAACCACCATATTGTTGTCTATGTCTATGAGTTTGTTTTCCATTTGTCTGGTTGATCAGTTGTTTGCTTTGTTAACTTGTTTCTTTTGGTTTTATATCCCACATATGAATGAAATAATGCAGTTCTTGTCTTTTCCATCCGATTTATTTCACTTAACATATTACCATACTCTCAAGATCCATCTATGGTGTCACAAATGGTAAAATTTCATCTTTTTATGGCTTCATAGTATTCCACTGTATGTATGTACATCTTCTTTATATAGACATCCATCAAAGGGCATTTGGCCTGTTTGCATGTCTTGGCTATTATAAAGAATGCATGGAGGATGCTCTCGCAGAGCTTGGCAACTGATTGGATATGAGGCGTGAGAAAGATAGAAGATGATACTGAGATTGCAAGTGACATTGTCAATATAAGAAAGATGTTGGTGATGGGGTTCAGGACATGCTACCCCAAAGTATGGCACATTGGAATATTGAATACCTTAAACTAAAGGAAGTTGAAAAAAATGGCAAAAGCAGGAAGAACATTCTGACCTACTGCCTTGTCTTTCCTCCCTGAATCAGGTAATAAAACTCCCATGTGATAGGTCCCCTCCCAGTATGAGCAGGAAGGAAGGTATCCTTATTGCCAGAGATAAGGAATCTGGGGCCAAGAAATTTGTAAAAAAACAAAACTTGTTAAACTAATTCTTATCTTTCTAATTACTTCTTCACTATTTCCTACCTCCAGCCCAAACCCCTCTGTCTTGACATTTGTCACAAATGCATTGTTTCTTTGTCTAAAAGGTATAAAAGCTTTTATGTCTGGTCTCTTGGGTTTTCATTCTTTTGTGAAGATGCCTGTAAAAATTTAATAAAATGTAATAAAATTTCTCCTCTTAATCTGTCTTTGTCAGTTTAGTATCCAGACTCAGCCAGGGACCCTAGAAGGATCAAGGTAAACCTTTTCCTCCCCTACATAGGAAGTGGCAAGAAGTTGTTGAGTTCCATATTTGGTGTATTGAAGGGACCATATATGGTCCCTCGAGGACAGCGGAGGGCACCACAGAAGAGACATCCACTGAACAATTGGAAATGTAGGTCTGGGATTAAGGAGAGAGGGCAGATTAAGAATGTGGAGGAGGGAGACATCACCAGAGAAGTGAAACCAAAAAAGAAAATAGGAATGCTTGCCAGAAAGAAGGGAAGATAAAAAAGCGAAAGGAGTGGGAGGAGCCATGGAACTGGCAGGAGGATGTGCGAGTGAACTGAGTTAAGTGGAATGGAGAGGGACCAGGGGAGAGGAGAGCATCTCATTGAGAAGGGTAACCAAAGAGCCAGCTGCTGCTCGGGAGTCAGCTGTTGGAATGGTGGGAAGGAAAGGAAGGGAAAGGGGCAGTCGTTTGAGAAAGACCTGAGCAGATGGAGTTGGAAGGAGCAGGGAAGGAAGGAGAAAAAATGCAAGAAGGTCCTTGAGTGGTGGACCAGGTCAAACAACTGAATTGCAGGGGCCAGCCATCAGGTGTCTATTCACCTCATCCTGCACCATGGAGTTTGGAGCAGGGAGTGAGAGCAACGCGTGATGATGGGGAGGAGAGGGCGAGACCCAGGCACGAAGCTCCTGGGCAGTGAGAGAGGATAACGGTAATAGTCTCAATATTATGTTTCCCCCCAAAAGTCACATGTTCTCTAAACTCATTTCATAGCAGCCCCAGTAGACTTTTATTTTAAAATTACTTATAGCCCTGGCTGGTGTGGCTCAGTGGATTGAGCACTGGCCTGGGAACCAAAGGGTCGCCAGTTCAATTCTCAGTCAGGGCACATGCCTGGTTGTGGGCCAGGTTCCCAGTTGGGGACATGCAAGAGGCAACCACACATTGTTGTTTCTCTCCCTCTCTTTCTCCCTCCCTTCCCCTCTGTCTAAAAAGAAATAAATAAAATCTGTTTTAAAAATAAATAAATAAAATAAAATTACTTGTGGATTTTCTAATAATATAAATTAAATAGTTTCTTTTTTTTTTTAAAGATTCAAATAAGGCAAAAATCTATACAGTAAAAAGGGAAAATGTGCTCACAAATCCTCCGTCCCTAAAGGTAAACACTATACCTTTTTTTCCGGAATGGTTTATGCGCGCACGCACGCACGCGCGCGCGCGCACACACACACACACACACACAAACTCTTTCAAGAAAAAAAAAGATCAAAGTATGCACACTGATGGGAAACTTGCGTTTTAATCGAGTGTATTGTGGGCCTTTCCCCAGATGGGTGCCTGTAGATCCCCTTCATCTTTTTTCAGTAGTCACACGGCGTTCCCTTGTGTGAATTACCAGATTACTGTAGTTTGTTTAACTAATTCCCTGTTGATGGACAGTTAGGGGGTTTCCAACTTTATAAATAATGTGGTGAGGATATCTATTTCTTCCACAATGTAGTATTTCCACAGGACAAATTCCCATACGTTCAAAGGATACAGACATTCTAACTTCCTACAGACCGTGCCAGTTGCTCTCTGTACATGTCATGCCAACGCGGCCTTCTATCCCCAGCATGGAAGCCTCCGTTCTGCCCACACCTTTGCCATATTGGGTATTGGCAGTACTTGCCATTGTTCGCACTCTGATAGGAAGATTTAAAAGCTACCATTGTTTTAACTTGCCTTATTTATTATTGGAGACCCTGAGCATCTTTTCATATGATTTGAACAGGTGGAATTTACCTTATATTACTTTCTTTGGCAAATTTCTGTAAATGTTCTTTTCCCATATTTCTAATGAGTTGATGGATTTTTTTCCTACTTATAAGAAGACAACATTTTAAAAGAGGCATGCAGAGACCTGTGTTAGGACACATTCTGAAACTGTTCGAAGTACCCAAAAGCCATATCATCTCCAACAGCTAAGTACTCTGTGGATCCTCAGGGCGGCAAGGTGGAGAGCTCATGCAATAGAAACACGGTTAATACTGTTTAAGAGACCGAACTTGAACATTAGAGATATCAACAATAAGAAAGCTTTAAAGTAATATATGAGCCCGGACTCAAGGAAGGAGCAGTTCAACATGAACACCAGCTTGTGACACGGAAGCAGACTGGACGTTGACGGAAAGCTGGGACGGATGCTGCCTTGGACAGCCCCGCCTTAGGGTTTCACCAATACTGGGCTTCGAGGAGGCAGTATTAACCCGCTGGCTCAGCTGCTGTCATGCATATCCATGACATCTAAGTTACTGTTTCTATTGATGTGTTTGGGCTAGTAGTTTAATAAACTGTATTTATTCCATTGTGTGAGTTTGGGTCTCCTCAGTCAATCCTTTGCTGTCTTTACAAGGTCCCAAGAATCCTTTCTTGTTTTATTATAAGGTTATACGTGAACTAGGCCAAATATATGTGTGTGAATTCAGAAGCAGGGGTGAGGCAGGAATAGAGATGTCCAACCAACTGTGGTTGTCACCATGCTGACGCCCAGGGCGAGCAGAAAAGATGCCTCAGATGGCTCCAGAGAAGTCCCCGCCCCCGTGTGAGTGTACCGCCCTTTACCCAAGCAGGACGCATAGTCACGTTCTAACCCTCGTGGTGCCCAGGGCCACACTCAATAAATGTTTGTTAGTTAATTGAAACGTTGATGGGGCAGATTCCCCAAAGATTGAGAAGGAATACAAATTTAAAACTAGACCTAAATTTTGAATTGCTAAACCAAGCATAGACAGGTGCATTTTTACTTTGTTCTTAGGCAAAGTTCCTCCCAAGAGGACATTTTTCTTCTACAGATTTTCAATTTCCTCCTCATCCAATGAATGCTTGCTGCTCTCCCTTCCATGAGTTGTGTGAAACCAGAGGTATTCCCTGTCACTGCTCAGTTTCCCCGTGGCTGACAATCCCATCATTGCAAAGCACCCACAGTTGGGGGCTCTCTCTGGCAACTGATTAGTCCACAAGCCCTGCCTGGCTGGTTCTGCAGCTTTCTCCAATGCAAATGACTGAACACATGCCTTTCCCAATGAGGAAAATATGTAAGATTTGGTTCCCAAGTTATGTTTCATGTTTACAACGGTCTTCTCATCATCGTTAGTTGGATTAAGTTTAGTGATTACAAAGATTTTTGTTTTTATCAATAATACCCTTGATCTTGAAAAACAAGAGCAATTTAAACAGACCCAGATGGTCTAACCCCCGCCACATGTTTGTTGTATTTTTTAAATCGCATTGTATTTAAGACTGTCATTTAAATGAATTAAATATGAACATTATTCCTATGGCCATGTTTCCGTGGCTTCTCACACTGAACCTTTGCTGTTTCTAGTTATTCAAGGGCAGAACCTTCGAAGAGAAACGTTTAATGTTAATTGTTATATTATCCCCCACATGTTTCTGAAACAGGTATATGCCCCTCCCAAAGCCCACGCAGGAACCAAAATGTAATCCCAGGAAAAAATGACCCTGGTCCTGCTAAATTATTGCATTATAAGTCACTGCTCTGCTTATCTCCTTTCAGCAAGTTTTCCCCTTCAGAATGGATCGTTTGGTTTCATTATTATCACCACACTTATCAACAGCTCCTGCTGTCAGCCCAATTCAGCCAGGACTTACTGAGCGTCCACTGGCTTTCTGTGGCCATTTCCTCCTTCTGTGCATCAAAGCTGCTTCAGCAATGTTGGCCATGCGGCGTGAGTTCTGGGGGCAGAGGGGAGCGGGAAGGAAGGCATGAAACAATAAAAGAGCAGGCTGTATGTGGTCAATTACTTTATGACAGAAGAGGCAAGAATATACAATGGAGTAAAGATAGTCTCTTCAATAAATAGCGGTGGGAAAACTGGACAGATACATGCAAACTAGACCACTTTCTTACACTGTACATAAGAATAAACTCAGAATGGATTAACAACTTAAATGAAAGGCCTAAAACCATAAAACTCCTAGAGGAAAACTCTTTTATATTGCTCTTAGTAATTTTTTTGTATGTGTCTCCTCGGACAAGAGAAACAAAAGAGAAAATAAACAAATGAGACTACATCAACCTAGAAAGGTTTTTACACAGCAAAGGAAACCATCAACAAAATGAAAAGGCAGCCTACTAAATGAGAAGGTATTCACCAATGACACATCCAATAAGGAGTTAATTTCCAAAATATATAAAGTACACATACAACCTAACACCAAAAAAACCCAAACAACCCAATTAAAAAATTAGCAGAAGACCTGAATAGACACTTCTCCAAAGAGGACATACTGAGGGCCAATAGACATAGGAAAACATCACTAATCATCAGAGAAATGCAAATTAAAACCACAATGATATAGCACCTCATACCTGTCATCGAAAAAATCAGCAAACAACAAGTGTTGGCAAAGGTTGTGGAGAAAAGGGAACTCTCATGCATTGTTGGTGGGGTTGTAAATTGGAAAACAGCATGGAATTGCCTGAAAAATTAAAAATAGAACTACCATATTACCTAGCAATCCCACTTGTGGATATTTATCTGAAGCAATTCAAAACACTAATTCGAAAACCTATATAGGTTGCTATGTTGAATGCAGCATTTTTTTAAACAGCCAAGATGTGGAAGCAAACTTTGTGTCTATTGATAGACAATTGGCTAAAGATCTGGTCCATATATAAAATGGAACATTACTTGATCATAAAAAAAAATAAAATCTTACCATTTGCAACCACAGGGGTGGACCCAGAGGGTATTATGCTAAGTGAAATATGTCAGACAGAGATAGACAAGTACTATATTTCACTTCTATGTGAAATCTAAAAAACGAACAAAACAGAAACAAACTCGTAAGGAGAATAAACCAATGGTTGCCAGATGGGAGGGGGCTTGGGAGGTTGGGTAAAAAAGGTAAGGGAATTGAGAAGTACAAATTGGTAGTTACAAAATAGCCACGGGGATGTAAAATGCAGCACAGGGAATATAGTCAATAATATTGTAATGACTACATATGGTGCCAGGTGGGTGCTTCAGACGTTATATAAATGTCTAACCACTATGCTGTATACCTGAAACTAACATAGTATTGGATATCAACTGTCACTGAAAAATAAGACAAAACAAAAGGAAAAAGTCTGTGTGAATAAAGAGAAGGCAGCTTGGCATCAGGAGATGTAAATGGAATCCTGACCTTAGCATGAATCAGTGAGCCTGAGCACATCCCGAAACCTCACTGAAATTTTAGTTCTCTTGCCTGTGAAATTAAGCATGTACTGAGAAAATTCGTGTGAGAAACCCCCTCCAGACATGTCGGTGGGTGGCAGTTGTGAAGATGCTTCTCACCGGTACGACCGTGCGGGGCTAGAGCGGCTTCCTGTTTGGGCACGGTGGGGCCTTCTCCGAGGGTCCCCCGCCCTTGCAGAGGTACCACCTGGAGAGCCTGGCCAGAGCGAGGGGACGTGTACGGGACCCTGCTGCGTGGCCCTGGGGAGCTGGCGCTATAAAGGAAAGCCAACACGAGGTGTCCTGTCCCTTGGGATGAGAATGAGGAAAGAAATCTCACCTCGAGACCCTCCTGGGAAAGAAATAGGGCTCGACGTCCCTTTTCTCTTGAAGACAGTCTGGTTTTTAACTCTTATTTTCTGGGTTTATTTCCCCTTTGGCCCTCCTTAAGATTTACAGAAGCCTTTTGAGAAATTTAGGCTGTCACAGCTGAGCCAAGGGGAGTTCACAGGAAGCGTTGGTGCCCTGCCTCTGGGGCCAACAGGGCAGGAGCCAGGGGTCAGATCAAGGGGAGAGAGCCCCAGGGAGGACATGCACTGACAGACCAGGGCCTCTGGGTCCCAAATGTTTCTCCCACCTCAGGAATCTCCTTCCGGAGCTGAATCCACTTGGAGTTTCATTTTATGTTAACAGGCAGAACTTGCTCACACTGTTTCCAAGTCTCACACCCCAGATACCCCAGTCCCTGGTACCCCACTTGGTTCCCTCAATGGGGACAGGTTAGACGGAGCCACACACTCTCTCCCAGGTCACTGGGTGACCCAGTGCACAAACTGGCCCACTTACAGCCTCTGGCCTGGAAAAGCCTTTCTTCTGGCTTCTGTGCTCAAAGGTTGACCTCAGCATCTCAGACAAGGCTCCAATCACCAGAGCGAACCAGCCCATGTGATCCTCTGTGTGATATAAGAGCTGGATAATCATGACTGGTCACCAAGGCTGGCCCCTGTTCTGGAAATTAACTTGCTGTCAGGGGTCAAGTGCCTTCCACTGAATGTCAAAAGGCCACTTAAGGATCAGTGTAAACCCTTTGTCATCCGTGTTTGTTCACTACTCGCTACACGACGCATGGTGAATGGGAACTCACGGTTCCAATGCGTGGCGCTCAAGTTGTAGTAGTAACAGCAGCCAACGGGCTTGTTTTGTCTTCAGGACATAATGTATGCAACACACAGTGTACCTCATAAAATGTTCACAATAAATCTACATTTGGCCTCATTTTCCTGGAGTTGTACAGCCGGTGAGCGGGGAAGGTGGTGCAGATGCAGGCTTGTCCTCTTCACCACGAAGCCACTGTAACAGTGGCTGGTGTTCATTAAGTTTCTTGTGGTCACTGGTACCACGCACCACCAGTGGCTGGTTAAATAAACACAGGGGTAAAGAGCGGGGTGAGCATCTCCTGAAGAATTCTAGAAGAGCTCTCAGACACTGGAGGAGAGCTGCTCCCAGGGCGGAGGAACCAGGGCAGCTGAACGTCCAAGCAGGGGGATCTGTGGCCATTCTCTCCAGCGCACTTGGTGCCAACTGTCCGCGTCAGTGGTTCAATGTTGCAGAACTCCTAGGAAAAAGTAGCAGACCGTTGCAGCATGGCCAGGTGTACATGCTGAGCTCATCAGCTTTGGCCAGCAGGTGAGGGCAGGAGCCCACACAGGATGCTGGGAAGGGGGCAGGGTGAGAAGCTCCTAGAGAAGGACGGTCCAGGAACTGGTGAGCCAGGAACTGCTTCTCTGCTTCCAACAGGTCAATGTTCGTATCAGAGGGGTGACCAAGAGGGGCCATGAAATCTTCCTCCTTACAGGGATTCAGAGAACATGAAAATCTCCCCTGACTCTCGGCAGCACCTGGGCCCTTCCGAGTTACACCTGTCTGACCCCATCCATCCTGTACCAGGTAGGTTCCCTCTGCCTCCCATCCCTTCCTCACCCTGACAAGGCTCCCCTGTCAGTGATTTTGCTCGGTTTTTCTTCCCACACCTCCCTTGTTCCCGTCACCTCCTGGCCAGCAACCCAAGTCTCCCCCATCCTTCCAGGTAAGTCCCACACCCTTCAAGAAGCCTTTCTTGCCCCTCAAGCCCCTCGTCGCCCTCCCCCACTGTCCTGCCTCACACCTTACCGCTCTAGCCCCGTTGTTATTTGCTGACCTTTTCTGCCATCTATGTCTGTGTCTTGGCCTTCTCTCTGCCAACTGAAATACGCTCTCTGACAGCAGAGACCTTATTTTCTTGATTTCTTATATTCGCGTTGTAGAACCTAGTATAGGCCTGAACATGAGCATAATGATAACCACAATAATAACTATAATAACCACAATAATAACTATATTTATGTAGCCTTTTCAAAGGGCTTTCTGTGTGTTGTTTCATTGCCCCTCACAATAACTCTGCCAATTAGGAAATGACGATAATATGCTTCTGACTTTGCCTCATGGAGCCTGGGGCCTCGGCTGGAGCTGGCTGTGGGCCACAGCACGTGCCCTCTCTGTGTGACTTGAGCTTCCTCACGGCATGGCAGCCTCAGGGTAACTGAACTTTTTACCTGAGTGTCCCAGGAGAACCAGGCAAAAGCTGTGTGGCCTTTTCTGATGCAGTCTCTGAAGTCACATATTGTCCTGTACTGCTGCACTCTCCTGGTGACAAGTGAGTTGCTAAGATTGGCCCAGATTCCAGGGTGAGGGACATAACCCCCTACCTCTCAATGGTAGGAATGTCAAAGAAATTGCCCAACATATTTAAAAACTGCCACAACTGCCCACTGGACAGATGGAAAAAGAGGCTTAGGGAGGTTATGTGGGCTTGCCCCAAATCCTTCAGCTGCGTGGAAAACAGCAGTGGCAAAGGCATCCCCAGCCCCCTGCACAGGGGTCCTTATCCTACCTGGCACCTCCTGGGTGATACATTGGATATGTGTCAGCAGCAGAGACAAGGAGGAACAAGGAGAGAAGGAACAAGGAGAGAAGGACAAGGGTCAGCGGTCTCCTGGACCCTTCCTGGTCCGTGTCCTCTCTGCTCTGGGAGTTCTTTGGGCCCCCCTGACTGTCTTGGCCTCTAACCAGTTTGAGAGGTGCCCACTTTCACTGTGCTGAGAAATAACTCTCTTTGATAGCTAGGAAATAAACAAAACGCGACATCAGTGCCAGATGTGCATGCAGTGTATGGATCAGAGCACATCTGCCTGCGGCCTATGTCAGGGGCCCAGCTACAAGATCACGCAAAAGGGGCTGGGGCTGGATGCAGTCTGCGCAGGGGACAAAGTCCTGGGTGCTGGGTGCTGGGGCTGGATGCAGTCTGTGCAGGGGACAAAGTGCTGGGTGCTGGGTGCTGGGGCTGGATGCAGTCTGCACAGGGGACAAAGTGCTGGGTGCTGGGTGCTGGGTGCTGGGGCTGGAGGCTGTGCCAAACATGGGGGATGCTACTGCCCCATCTTTCAGTATGATCTGATGCTCACCCCAAGCCTGCACCCGCATTCACACATCCGCTCAGCACTTGCCAGCAATCAGTTTTTTAACTGGACATGTCACCATATTAATGTAGCTATACATTTAAATTGACTGTAATTGTAAGTTTCCTGAAAAACCTTGTGATGTTTTTTCAAGAATTAATTAACTGGTACACTTACATTAAAAACAATTATAGAACCGCAGACCTGCCTTCCTGGCTCTCTGTGTCAAAAATGGGGGTTTTGTGTGATACATAAAATGTGTGGATTAGTATTTCACAATTAAGGTCGATTTCCATTCGGAGCAATAATTAACTGACTCTCACCTGTAATCTGGCAAATTTCAATTAAGAATTCAATTCTTCATAAACTTTCTAATCTGGACACTTGGAGAACATGTTAAAAAAGCTATTGATAAAAGGAATCATTAACAAAATAATCAGGACCCCTAGCCTGCAAAGCTGAGGTGGCATCTGTTTTGATGTTAAGTCAACAAGGCTAGAGTTTGGGGAAATGATACAAAGACACAGATGGGTCCTTAAGCAGCAGAGAGAAAAGAAATACGGCATTCTCTGGGCTGCCCACGAGCTGAAGCCCTTCCCACCAAAGCAGAGTTAAGTGTGAGGGCTCTTCCTTCCTCATTCTTCCTCTGTGGCTTCTTACCTGGGTGGCCTTGGGCAAGAGACTTGATCTCTCTGTCTCTGTTTTTGCCTTTATTAAATGGAAATACATTGTATCCACCCCACATTGCTGTCGGAATGGCACCGGAGCTCACATATGTAACATACTGAGCACCCTGGCTGGCCTTAGTCAGGACTCCATAAAGGGGGATAATGGGTGTCATTTTCTTTGAGTCTAGGAGGAGAGGCTCAGAGAGGGAGAAGGGAATTCTCTCTGTATGAAGGTCTGGGCAAGTCTTTCCCCTCTCTGGCCCCCCAGCCCCTTCTGGGGCTGAAGCTCCTGGGCCCTCTCCAGCTGTAAAGCAGTAAGGTGTCAGCTCCCCTCCTCACTCCCTTACATGTGCTGGGAGCTCACCCAAGGCCTCACACCCATCAAGTTCAGGGATGGAGGCCTCTGAAAGCCTGTGATCTCATCCATTTAACAAGGTCTGCCTGAGGTCATGGCAAAAGACCAAGTAAATCCCACAGTCCCACAGCCACCTTTGTAACAAGGCTCTGCCTCCACTCCCCTCCTGGGGAAACCTTCACCATAATCCCTTGAGAATCCCTGTTTTGGAGACCCTGAGACCCTCGGGAGCTGTTGAACTCCCCAAACAATAGACCTGACTCATCAAGGCCCCTTTTCAGAGTCACCCAACAACATTAACTTCCAAATGTAGGCAGGTGGCAAGATGAGGGGTACCTCACCCTAGCTTAGCCCCCACCCCCTGCAACCTCCTCCAAGCACTAAATGAACTGGGCCTTTGCCTGCTTCTCCAGCCTTAGTTTCTCATCAACAAATGAGAGCTGATCAGAGGCCCTCCCAGGTCTCTTGTGTTCCCCAGTTATATATAATTTCATTTTTCTTTGTTATCTCTGCCAGATCTTTAATTTTGTTATTTTTACAAAGTCAAAGACACAACAGAGGTGTTTGACATTCCTTCTGTGGAAGAGAAATACCGGTTCCAGTTGGACTGAAGCTTGGCTGCGTCTCTGGTATGGGGCAGGCTTCTTCCCCTGACCCAGCCACCCCGCAGGGCTGCAAGGCCGCTCTGGGAGAGGGCCTCTCACGGAGGTTCAGTGCTCAGTGTGGTCCCCTGGGGTAGACCACAGAGCGAAGCTCAGGGTCCTGATGAGGAGGCGGGGGGGCAGCCTCCCCTTTGTGAGGCTGCCAGGAGAGCAGAGACACACAGCATGAGATGGAAAGGGCAGTTCCCCATCCACCCACCACCCTTGGTGGGTGATGACAGACAGAGAGGATGGAGGTGCCCTGCCACCCTGGGTCACTCCAGTCCGGATCTCTTCCCAGAACATCTGAAGGCTGTGCTGTTAAAAAAAAAAAAAAAAAAAAAAGCAACTATGACTCTGTCCAGTGTTGCTCAGTTGGTTGGAGTGTTATCCAGTAAACCAAAAGGTCAAGGGTTTGATTCCAGTCAGGGCACATGCCTAGGGTGGGGGCTCAGTCCAAGAGAAGCAACCAATCGATGCTTCTCTCTCTCAGTCATCGATGTTTTTATCCCTCTCTCCCTCCCTCCCTGCCCCTTTCTCTAAAATCAATAAGCATGTCCTAGGGTGAGGATTAAGAGGGGAAAAGTAAAGTAGAAGCAACTACAGTCAGCTAGGTCTTCACCACCGCAGAGCGCCCCTCCCTGAGCACTCAGCACAGCACACTCCCCTCCTGGGAAGCCGGTCCCTTCACTCTCCTGCCTGACACCAGCAGCTGCTGACAACCAGTACGATGGCAGCAGCAGTTGGGATTCAAGGGCAAACCTCCAAGGGCAGCCCTCCCCGAGCCCACCCTCACCCTGCGTGTCCTCACAAGTCCTCCCAAAGCAGCTGTTGCAAAAATTCCCTGGCTCCGAGGAGGCATAAGGCAGTAAGGAGAGGGGGACAGGGAAAGCGGAGGGCTGCAGGGAGAAGAGTGTCTGACTGTGAGCCATGAGTCCCGGATGCTTTTCTTCACCCACTCAACAGCTGTTCACTGCCAGGCAGCCCAGTGCCAGGCATTTTTTTTAGGCCTGCGGGATACAGACGTTAACAAAACCATTAAGATCCTTGCCCTCATGGAGCTTCCATTCTAGTAGGCAGAGAGGGACAATAAAAGAAATAAGTAAATAAAGCATAGGGTACGGAGACAAATAAAACAGGGAGAGTTCTCAGGGCTGAGAGCTGTGCCGTTTTAATGGGTGATCAGGGACAGTCTCACAGAGACAGTGACATTGGAGCAGAGACCTGACACAGGGGAGCTCCCGGTCCTGACTCAGCACAGCCTCCCTGGGTGAGCTGGAAAGGCATTGCCTTCTCTGGGTTTTCCTGGAAAATATTCTAATAAGCGGGCTGACCTAAATCAGTAACTTGCAAACATTTTTTCCCCTAAAGCAGACCCCTTTAATCAAATGCGGAATCGCCCAGAGCCCTATAGGTTAGGATTCCCAGATAAAAGATTGGATGTACAATGAAATTTTAATTTCAAGTGAACAGTGAGTCACTTTTTCACATAGGTAATATCCTGACATACTTATACTTGAAAATATTTGTTTTTGATCCAAAATTCAAATTAAAGTGGCTGTCCTGCTTTTTATTTGCTAAATCTAGCAAAGCCTACAGGTCACACAGGAGTGGGAGCAGGGCAGTACTTCCCAGGGCCCGGGGGTTCTACCAGGGTTTGGCCTCTCTGAACCTCAGTTTCCCCGTGGCTGGGGCTGGACGTTACCACAGAGAGATACTGATGGGTCCCCATGGGAATAATGACTGATCACTACATTCCAGAGCTCAGCCTGACCTAGATCCCGGGCCGGGAGCTCCCGGACCTCAGAGAGTTTTCAGTAAAATACCGGCAAGAAAGCATCTAGCCAAGTACCTGGCAGTGGTAGGTACCCAGAAACTTTGTTTGGTTTGAGTCTGGTTTTCTAGAAAACTGCTCTGCCTCCTCACCCTGCCCCCAGCTTTCCAGAAGGACAGCTTCTGGTCCATTTGTCCTAGATGGTCCCTGAGCCCCAGACAGTCAGGAAGAGACAGATGTCACATGTCCCTGAATCTGGGAAAAGGACCCAGGACAGCTTGGCTTCCCTTCCCAGAAGTTTGCTCACTCCTGGGCTGGGAGCTGGGCTCTGTTTAGCTCAGAAGCTCCTTTACGTCATTTGTCTTGGAAGGGCTGGCCTTGGGCTATCCCACCCAGTCAGAGTTTAATTGCAATAAAAGGTGACTACCTTTTTTATATATATAAAAAGCAAAAAAAAAAAAAAAAAAACCCTCCTCGAGTCTAGGTAAAGAGCAGAAACAGCACAGCAGAATATCTGAAAGCTCCTGGCAGGTACTGGAAATGGTCTTTTAAATAGCTTGACAGCTTCTCCAGGGTCTCCAGCTCCACACGTGCGGGGAGCAGCTGGGACTTCTCGGCTGGCAAGGAGCGCTTGTTTCCCCCTGGGGCAAAGCTAGTAGCCAGGACAGTCTGCTCTCAGTTATCTGCCCATGGCTTATCTGAGGTGGGATAACCTCCGGCCGAGGGAGAGGGGCCCTGGGGACAGAGGGGACGGCCCACGGGGGCCCTGAGAGCAGCAGGGCAGGGCTGATGGAAACCTCCACTCGCGTCTCTGCCTGCTGCCTTCGGCTGCGTAACAAACATGCAGTGGCTTCAAGCATGAAAACGAAAACAATTCCCTTTCCTTCCTCGCGGTTTCTGGGGGTTGACCAGGCTCGGCTGGGCAGTGCTCCCTTCGGGGCTCTTGCGCAGGCCGTGCAGATGGCAGCGGGCGCCCAGGCCCGGACGGGAAGAACAGCTGGCGAACGGCGACCCACATTCTCACTGTGCGGCCCGCTCGGGCGCCTGCGCTCCACGGTGGCCTCGCAGTAGCGGACCTCTCCCACCGCAGCCAGCTTCCTCGGAGCGCGTGTTTGCAGACTCTCGGGCAGAGCAGCAACGCCGCCTTTGACCGGGCCTCACGAGTCAGACAGTGTTACTTCCACTGTGCCATGGTGCCTGAGAGAGCCTGCCAAGAGCCAGGGCTGCAGACTCCACAAGGGTGTGAATTCTGGGAGGCGAGGTGCACGGAGGGAACATTTTGGGAGAACTAGCAGCCACAGCGTCCTTGCTATGTGGCCGGGCCTAGCAGGGGAGGACAGCACCAGCTGGGGGGGGGGGGGGCAGGGGGGAGTAGGGGTTTGTCCATCAGCCCAGCTTCCAGGCAGAGCAGAAGCTGAAGTGACCAGGACAGCTACTTGGCTCACTGGTGTCAGGGATACCCTCTAAACCTCAGAGGGTAGGGCTGTGTGTACAAAGAACCCAAAGGCCTGGATGTTTGTGCAGGCGCTGGCTTTCTCTGGCTCTGTGTCTTCGGGCAAGTCCCCAGACCTCTCTGGACACTGGTTTCCTCGAGTTAAAGTTGAGGCAATTGGATAAAGTCATTCCGAATTTCCTCTCACCTCGGAGTTAAGAAGTATAGCATGTCACATGAGTTCACGACAGCTCAAGTCTCTCTCTAGTGGCAAAGAGACAGGAGTCCCAGCTTCGTCCTCAGAACAGGCATAAAACTGGAGGTGCCAAGTTACCCGTCACCGGTCTTCCCACCTTTCCGCAGGAACCAAACCCTTGTGGCTAACTGGTAGGTCCCCCTCAGGGACCCTGTGCTTCCCTTCTCCACATCACATGTGTGCTTGGATGTGTGTGCTTGTGCACATGTAGACCTGCGTGCGCATGCATGTGTTTGTGAAGGTGTAAATGTCAGGCAAGTGTCCCACTACATGTCGTTTCTGCTTGAGGAAAGTCTGCCAAATGGGTAGTTTATACTGGAAACAGCCCGGAATATCTCACTATTTATATAACGATGTGTTGTATGGCTTTTTAATTTAGCCCTCATTCCAAATGCATGACACGTCCTTTTGACACCTTGAAGAAATGTTTCTCAGATGGCAGGCTGGGCACAGCAGCTCCGGGCTGCAAAAGGGAAACACAGCCCTAAAATTAAAAGTGATTTAGGTCTTCTTAGGAAATGCCTCGCTTCGGGCTACTTGATGTGGTCATTTATTAAGTGACTTAATCAGGAGAGTAACGCAATCTCAGAGCAATTAAGTCTTTTTCTGGGCACTCCTGGATCCTCCCAATTATGGGGGGGGAGGAGTTAGTATGTTCACAATGGGACTATGGGAAGAGAATAGCTTCCCAGGGCTGAGGAATGATTAGCTGCTCAGCTAGGGGAGCTCTACGTTGCTGAGAAATGGACTTTAAATCACCAACTCCGGGGAAACATCCCTTTGAATTCCAGCAGTTTTTAACATTACTTGTCCTGCAGTGGGATGAGTTAACTTTAGAGAATCAGAGCCCATCAGAGTCTAAAGAATCTCAGAGGTCTGCTAGTCCAAGTTTGTCATCTCTCTGCCAAAGAAACAATACAGTGCCCAAGGCTACACACCCTGTCTCTGCAAGTCTGGGACCAGGTGCTTAGCTATAAACTTCAGGGATGCTGAGGCTCTATTGGATGGTGAGGGGACATGCTGGTCTCTCCAAATAACCAGATGTGTCTCCAGCAATGAGCAGGAACAAATGGACTCAGTATTCCAGAAGTATTCTGTGCAGTGCGAATGGCTAGGTGAATCTCAGTGGAAGAATTTGTTCAAAAATATTTATTGAGGGCCGACTCTGTTCCAGGAACTACGCTAGAAATCAGGACTACAGCAAAGAACACAATCTCTGGCCCAGTGAGGGAGCTTCCAAGCAGAGGTGTGAGAAAGAAGGCAGGGTGGGTGGATCAGTGGGTGGATGGGTAATTAATGGGTGGACGGATGGATAATACAGTGAATAGACGGATGGATGGTTGTACATTTAGAAAGATAGGAGAGCAATAAGTTAGGAATAAGTTAGGGCCTGGACTCAGAAAACTGGAGTCCTACCCCTCCCTGCAAGGATCAATTCTCCTACTCAAAACAACTTCCCTGGACGTCTCCATAATTTATGCCCTACCTCCCACAGTCTATGCTGCTCCAATATTTGCCTTTTACTTAACTCCTGGTTAATCTCATCACATTGTCCCCTCACCCCACCCCTCCCTACTCCCCTGCTACTACAACCCTATAGCTCCTGCTCTCGGGCTGACCCCCTTCCTAGAACGCTCTCCCCTTGCCCTCTGCCTCTTTCCTCAGTCCCTCTCCCTCCATTCAGCAGCCCCTGCTCACTCCCAACCTCTCCTCCAGGCCTGCCTGTGGCACAACTGAAGCTCTCTGGGAAGCTGTGCTGTACCGGGTGAGTTCTCCCACCCCCGGCCAAAGGGTCAGGTCAACGGGGACAGGAACTCTCTTTCCCTTCAGGGCCCCCACTGGCTGGAGCACGACCAACAGAGACTTTAGGAATAACATAGACTCGAGACAAAGTAAATGGAAGAGGACCCCAGAACAAGGGTCTGGCTTGGGCATTCCCTAGGAAACTCTGAAACCTGGGCTTTCCCCCTAGAACCTGCATCATAGAGCCCCAGCTTTTCTACTGCCACGGTGCTTCCTGCAGGCGCCTCCTCAGAATCAGAACTGGGCTGAGGCCTAAGACGCTGAGGAGGGATCTGGGAGGGGCCTCTTGGACAATTTTACAATAAAATCTACTCTTTTGAGCTGGTCAGTGACTCAGCATCTTGGATCCCAAATGAAAAAAAAAAAAAAGTTGTTTTCATCTTGGCACGCAGGAAGCCCAGAGGGTCCAGCTGACTTGGTGAAGCCACCAAGCCTGGCTCAGCGCCCAGCCATGTCCAATTCAGGCACTTGAAGCCTGAACTGTTCTGCCAACCCCCTAACCAGTCAGGAATGGGGAAAGAGCATCTCCTGTTGATGGGCATGGCCACCCCATTTTATAAGTGGGAAAATTGAGGCCTAAACAGATCGAAACCTCTTAGGGTCCCCCCGGTTGCTCCTCTTTCTCCCTGATGACTGGCCAGAGCTACTCTGAACAGATGAAAGATGAGGAATTCTTCAAAACAGCACAACCCTGTACTAAAGGAAGAAGCTCTAAGTGAACATCAGTTTCACAGGGATCCTTGACCAATTTTTGTATCTTTGGCATCTGGTGAGTCCTTCTCCAAATAATATCTTCTAATACATAACATAAAATACTCATGATTGCAAAAAATAACGAATTATGTGGAAATGAAGCTATAAGAATAATTTTTAAAAGTAACATAGTAACATATGTGCCTCTTTATTAACATTTTAAATTGCAAGATCTAGCAGTAGGTCTAATAAGTATGATAATTTCAAAGTAGCAATGAGCACCAGTATTTCACCATGTCTGCAGCAACTCTCATGTGATTTAACAATATCTGTGGTTTCTGCTGGTAAGGAAGGCGGAGGTATTGCCCAATACTGCTATGGTTTGTGCCTACATTCTTGAAGGAGCTGCTAAATTTCACTGAGAGGTTAGTGAAAATAAAGATGCAATTTCTTTCCCATTCAAGTTCATAGACACTTTGAACTCAGTCCACTGGAATGCTAACTAAGCATGTTCACAAAATGACTACTTCGTGGTGGGATCTTAGGCGAAAGGCTGACATCCTCCTAACCCCAAACTTAGTGCCTGGCACACTTCCAGACACTTGAGAAAATGTGCACTGAATAGAACCAAATACTTCTCAGCCTTCCCACCATAGCAGGGAGTGGAGATAGCACACTAGGCCTGCTCCTATGACCAGTTCAGACCAGATCGTTCCCGAAAGCTCTGGGCTTTTCATAGAGGGGCTTTATTTCACCGGAATATGTTTGGAAGCAGAGGGAGGTGTTAGATAACAGGCCCTGTGACTGCTGAAGGGAGACCTGTGCGGTGGCAGGAAACGCTCAGGAACAGTTCATCCTTATGAAAATATCCTCCCTCTGACATCGGCCAGCTCGGGGGACAGGGGAGGGGGCAGTCGGAAATGAATCTCCATTCCGAAATGAGCCAATTCTTTCAATGAGGTGGTTCCCCTCCTGCCCGGGCCATCGCTGAAATAAAATACCATTAAGGTGTTGCGCTGGCTTGTCCCTGCATCCAGCTCAGGTTGCCCCTGGGACCTGCCTGGAGGAGGGGCAGAGGGCCCTGGCCTTGCAGCAGTGCTCAGTCGTGCCGGCATCGATTAACCTGCCTGGCATCTGGGCAGGTCTTTGTGTCCCCTTTCTTTCTTTCACTCCTGCCCCATTGTGGTCAGTGTCTTCAAAGTTAACTGAACGGATAGATTGCTCGGAGTAGCAATTATAGGATAGCGGTTATACGCCCAGACTCCGCGAGCAGACCTTGGTTTATCTCCATCCTCTGCCACTTCACCGGTTTATCGATAACCTCAATAAAACAAACTTGTGTACCACACAGTCCCACTTTACCCTCTGTAAAATGGGCCTAATAATAGTACATCTCGCAGAGTCATCAGGGGAGTCCATGAAATCCTGCTTCTAAAGCCCCCTGCTCGGTGTCTGCACATTGTAAGCATTCAATAAAAACTAGCTGTTATTTATAAATTAACAAAAGTCTTTTTTTTTTTTAACTCCTGCTGGTACAAGGCTCAATGCTGAGTGCTGGGCCATTTTCCTGTTCAAGGACAGGCAAAGGCTGCAAGGGAGAAATCATTCAGTCCAGTTAATTTTGAATAGCTATAGGAAAGAACAAATATTTGGTGTCTGAAGAAATTGACTACATTGACTAAGGGGTGAAAATGGTCCCTGCCCCTGATGAGAAGAGAGACCCCTGGTACTATGGGATGGGGTAGGTGAGTGCAAAGATTCTTCCATCCACTCTTGTGCTTGTCAGGCTAGTGGCTGTGGAGGGTGACGAAAGCCCTGTCTTTGAGCCCAAAGGGGTGCTAGAGACTCCCAGAGCGCACATGGCCTCCAGCACCGGGCTGCCCTCAGCAGCCCCTCCAGCCTGCACCTGTGTACACCACAGATCCTGGATTGAGCTCAGGCTTGGGGGCAGGATCTGCGAACCCCTGCAATTGAATGCCTTTTGTTCGCATGTGCCTGTGAAGATTTTCTTGGGGAGAGGACTTTCCTCGCGTTTCCAATGGGTTCTCTGATGCCCCAAAGTTAATAAGCACTGCTCTTCAGATTGGCTCCATCCATCAGCATGGTTCTCAGACTGCACTGCGAACACCGGAGCTTTCTCTGCAACAGGGCTGCGTTCACCATCCAGGGCGGTCCCCTGATAGGGCCAGAATAAATGTGCAGTGCTGGATTCTGTGTGCTTCTACCTATTTTGACTTTTCCCAGCGATCTACCGTCTCCCTTCAGAGAGCTAGAGACCCTAGGAGGCCTTCTCCCATGGAGCCTTCGAAGGTGAGTCCGGGAGGCAGCGCTCAGCCCTGCACTCCTCCGGACTTCCAACTTCCGACTTCGCTTGGTCCCACTCAGGCCTCCCCCTCTCTCATTCTCCCTACTGTTCAAAGCCCAGATCAAGACCCCCTTTTGCGAGAAGACTTCCTTGCCCACCCAGGCACACAATATTTCCTTCCTCTTGACCCCTGTGCCCCGGTCATGGGGATAGGTTAGCGGTGTGTGGGTTTACTGTCTTCGGGTTGGTTCTGTTGCCCAACCAGCCTGTAAACTTCCAGAGTGTCTTCCTCCCTACTCCCCCTGACAAAGCCTCGCGGAGTTGGACATAGAGGAGAAGTACTTGGAATACTCCTTAGACCGATCCTTTAGGAAAATGTGTCTTTATTTCATTGGCCAGAATAAAATGAGATTCAATTGATTTGCTGGTGGGCATTGTCAGTTTTGATGCTGGTGACATTTGACCTTCTGGGAATGTTTCAGATTAAAGATGAGCTAGGAAAAAAAGAGAGAGAGAGAGAGGAAACTATAGATTCCTCAAGAATGCCCCATCCCCAGCCACGTGCCAAGAAGTCACAAAGCTCACAACACATCAAGCATATTCAAGCATACAGATTTTTCCAGTTAAGAATGCGTGCCATTCAGGCCATCTTCCAGTAATTCGCCAAAACGACTTACCCAAAGGGAAAGAGGAGAGGTACCCGTTATGTGCTCTCCAGGCCTTTTAGAAAACATGGAGCTGTCCCTTGGACTACATACATGCGAATCTACAGGAAAGGGGATATTGTGGACGTCAAGGGAATGGGTGCTGTTCAGAAAGGACGTCCACAAAGGTTCCCAGGGCGAAACTGGGAGAGTCTGCAGCGTCACCCAGCATGCAGTGGGCATCGTTGTGAACAGACAAGTTAAGGGCAAGATTCTTTTTTTTTTTTTTAATTTACTTTTACTTTTTTTTTTTAAAGATTTTATTTATTTATTTTTAGAGAGAGGAGAAGGAAGGGAGAAAGAGCAATGTATGGTTGCCTCTCACGTGGCCCTCACTGGGACCTGGCCTGCAACCCAGGCATGTGCCCCGACTGGGAACCGAACTGGGACCGCCTGGTTCCCAGCCCGCGCTCAATCCACTGAGTTACACCAGCCGGGTAAGGGCAAGATTCTTGCCAAGAGAATTAACGTACGGTTTGAGCATATTAAGCACTCTAAGAGTTGAGATAGCTTCCCAAAACGTGTGAAGGAAAATGATCAGAAAAAGAAGGAAGCCGAAGAGAAAGGTGCCTGGGTTCAGCTGAAGCGCCAGCCTGCTCCACTCAGAGAAGCACAGTGTGTGAGAACGAATGGAAAGGAGCCTGAGTGGTTGGAACCCATTCCCTGTGAATTCATGGCATGATAAGTGTGGAAAAAATAAAAGACTACCCTGGCTGGTATAGCTTAGTGGATAGAGCACGGGCTGCGAACCAAAGGATCACTCGTTTGATTCCCAGTCAGGGCACATGCCTGGGTTGCAGGCCAGGTCCCTAGGAGGGCCACATGAGATGGACCGCATATTGATGTTTCTCCCCATCTCTTTCTCCCTCCATTCCCTTCTGTCTAAAAATAAATAAATAAAATCTTAAAAAAAAGAAAAGACTTCTATACCAAAAAAAAAAAAAAAGAATGCTTACTATTCAGAAGGGAAAAAACTCAGTAACTGAATGTATTTACATTTTCTAGTTTCAATTTCACCCCTCTTACTACCTAAGTCTCTTTCCCCTCAAAACCCCCAAATTGTGACTAAACTCTCATGGGAGACTGGCTACAGGGCAACCCAGATATATATGGTGCATTGAGGGTGAAATGATTCCCATGACTTCAGGAATTATTTCCTCAAGTGAGTATGAATGGGTGTATCCATAATTTCCTATGAATATAAGTGTATATGGGTTTTGTGTATGCACATGTGTATATACACAAATTATTGCTTATATATACAAATTATTTGTATGTATATACGTGTACATTCCTATTTGACTCTATGTATGTGTGTGTTCCTCCACATGCACTTTGAACAAGGACCCTAAATTAAAGTCTTCCTGTGGCTACAAAACATATTGCTTAAAACACCATAAAGCAAAACATTATGGCAGCTTAAGTCCTCCTGTTCATCTCTAAACAGGGACCTGGCCTTCCCACATACATTAGCTTATTTTCTCTTCCCAAACACCTGGGAGCAAGGTGTTTGTTACACCAGCTTTTTATTCTCACTAGACTGGGAAACTGACTCCATAAGATTAAATGATTAAGTGGCTTGCCCTTGGTCACACTGTAACTAAGTGGCAGAGGCAGGATTTAACCCAGATAGCTTGACTCCACTGCCCACACTCCCTCCAAGGCTGCTGAGGATGGTGAGCTGTGGAGACTGGCGTGGCCTCATGCGTGCAAGTCCTCTCTTTCCAACGGCTCTGGCGCCTTTGTTCACCTACCTGAGCATTTCCCACAGTGCCTGGCCCAGGCCTGAACTCACAATAGAAGTTCAATAATATCCGTCACTTGGAAACTAAATCAGCCTTTTAACGCTTAAGTCAGGTGCTTTCTGACATAATACTAATTATATGCAATTATGTAAACACACTATCCCATCACAGTCTGGTGACAAAAATTATCGGGCACTTGTCATGAACCAGATGTTTCATAAACTTTATCTCCACTGCAACTGTATTTAATTCAATAGGCAACTGTTGAACATGTATTGTGTGCCAAGCACTAGGTTATTGTCCTCAGTTTACAAGTGAGCAAAATAAGGCTTTGATGTTGAGTGACTTACTAGCATGGTGGATCTGGACCGAGGACCGGAGGCCTATTTGGTGCCCAAGCCCACATCCTCTGCTCCGCCCACCCAACCTTCCCCATAGGTGCACATTTACTAACAGTGCAACTATATTAGAATGATTAGAACAAAGGTGGTCATTGCCAGAGGGCCAGCCACACCTGTTATCACAAACCAGAATGCCACAGTACTACCAGAGGACATTTATTTGAGGCTGTAATTGACCTGGTCCCTCTGCAGCAGCCTCAGGCCCAGTTTCCCTGAGCTGTGTGCCCTCCCCAGCAGCGCTGTATCTTGTTTCTACCTACTTGATTAAAGCGTTCTCACAGCACTGTACATAAATTAATTAGCACACATTCTTCTATAAGAAACAGCCCCTGGATTTTAGCCTTAATTCACAGAGACAACAAAATAAAGCATTGGATTTCTGAGTTAAGAACGATCCTGGCTTTTTCCAGGTTTCCTTTAAAAAGGCAGAACTTGGTGGAAACCTCCATGTGGCTGCCTTCAAATGGCTGGGTGGGAGTGCCCTCTTGCCCAGGCGCTACCCAAATGCTGAGAGCCCGGAGCAGTCACCAGCCAAGGGGAGGGGGTATCACTGATGAGCAGGGCTGATGCATTGTAATTAATGGTAATAAAAATAGATACTGAAGGAGAGAGAAATGCCCAGCCAGGAATCCCTACTCCCAGATAGAATTTCTCACAGGTAATGGAAAGGGGAAAAAAAAAAAAGTCACTTCTTATAGGAAATCTGATCTACACGTTGCCTGCAGAGAATTTTTGTAAAATAACTAAGGCAATGCAACTCAAAACAGCAGCCCCACAAAAATTAGAAAAACTCTGCTTAGAAAGCTTTCGTTCCTGCAACGAGTGAACTCGGCAGTGCTACAGGCAGTTAGACCTGAATTTCTGAGAGCAGTGCGTTCAGGCTGTAGTTTCTATGCAGCCCTATGGAGACTCCAGCACCCCGCCCGTACTTTTGGTTGGAGGAAGCCATCACAACTTTCTGCGACTTCCCCTACAAAGAGGAGGGCAAAAAGGGGACTGGGAGGGAAGAACAGGAGGTATGAGGAGGAAGAGGGCCATTCTCCTGTGGGCCTGGTACTTCCCAGTTGTTGCTGTCAGTCCAATCACTCTGGTCATTCAGACATTTCCTAGGCACACAGTACGTGCGAGGCAGATCCAGACTCTCCAGAGAGAGCGTACGAAGTGAAAAGCCGGTGTCTGTCCTCCAACGATGGTGTGATCAGACCTCGGCAACCTAATGGCCTCCAGGATGCATGGACGTGCCCCAGTTCTGGCGCCCTCTCTGCTAGCGCACACGCCGGGTCAGTGCAGGGAGGAGGGTGAGGAGGAAGGAACCGGCGGGCCTGCGCCCGCGCCCTCTCCCTCCTACGCAGGAGCCAGGGGTGGCGGGCGGTGAACCGACCCGCCGACCTGGACTCTGGGACCTACCGCGTGGGGGCGCTCGCGGGCAGAGGCAGGCGGAGGCAGGTCTGGAACGCACAGGCCCTCTACCGTCCCGCAGAAAAAGCCGGCTGCGGACTCTCTAGCAGGCGGCAGCGGCGGCGTTGGGTGTGCTCCAGTGAGCTCACACGGACAGAATTTGGCTTCTCGAGCCCGAAGCGGAGCGCCCGGCCCACCGCGCCCGCGCCCCTCTCCCACCCTGGGCGAAGGGGCCAGGCATCCCCTGCCCGCCCGGAAGGGGGTGCGGCGCGGGGAGGGAAGGACTCCGGGGCTGCGCCGGGACCGCGCCGGGGACGGAAGGCCAGGAGCCGGGACGCGCATTGCAGGAAGGCGGGCAGCACCTTGGGCCTGGGTACGCGCCTGGAGCCCCGCTCGGTCCTGGCGCCGCCTCCACACGGGACCCGGGCCCTAGTTCTCGCTCTTTTCGTTTGAACAAGAGCCCCGGTGAGCTCGCCGCCTCCAAACCGTTTTCCCGTGAGGACCCTCTGGGCCGTCGCGTGGGTCGGAAGCAAAGGCCCGAAGGGCGGAGGGAGAGCGTCGGCCACAGGGGACCCTGCTGCTCTGACCCTCGGGGGCTTGTGACCTTGCCAGCCACGTGCGGCGCAGGTGACACCCCGTTTCGCGCAGTTTCAGGGGGGCAGCCACCCGAGCCCAGTGTCCTGCCACCTAACCTGGGCTCCGGGCGCCAGTGGGCCGTTGTCCGAAACGGAGAATTCGTGGGAGTGGAATTCCCGCGCCTTGACCTGTCCCAAACGTTGGGCAACACAGAAAACCGCGGGGTTCGGGGGTTGCAAGTAACTCGCTATGTGCACCGTCCGCAACGGAACCGGCGGGTGCAAGGGGGACAGGCGGAGGCAGTGGGCAGGCGCCCGGAGCCTCCGCACGCACACAACCTATGCTGCGTGCCCGCTTTCCGCGAAACGCGCCTCGGAGGCCCAAGCGCGAGGCCCGGTGGGAAGAGAGGGCTTCCGGACCGTGGCCGGCCCATCCCCGGGCGCCGGGATGGCGGACCCTGCCAACCCCCACCCCACCCCCACCTTGCTAGCTCCCAACCCCAGGGACGACCCAGAGCTCATAACCCAGAGCGCGGAGCTGCGGTGCGGGGAGGGCCAGAGTCTGCCTAGGGGGTTTCTGCAATAGCTGGCAAGGAACTCTTCCTGTTCAGATGATCCCCTGCTTTCGGAAATGGCCCCAAACCAAAGTCAGGGAACGCGTTGGGAGGCTGGTGCAGATGCTTTCCCCCTTTCTTCAAAAGTTCCTCGAGTGGACGATGTGCCCGCCCAGAGCCTGGTAGTGGGGTGCCACCTGTGGGGGCCCTCCAGCCTTGCTCTGGGGAGCTTCCAGCGCAGTTCCAGACACAAAGGCCCAGGACTGTCCCTGACCAAGAGTCAGGGGCAAAGGCTGTGTGAGCACACCCATCCATCCGCCCCTGCTGTCCCCTTCCAGAAAGTCTCATCCTAGGGCCTTCCAGCACACGTTGGAGGTGAAAGGAGACATTCCAACGAAGCCCATATTTCCACAGGTCTACAAAAGCTGTTTCCTCCCCAGCCATGGAGCTTCTCCTATTTGTGCCTGATGAAATAGTAAGTGCAGGCCTCTCAAGTATGCCTTCAGGAAAGAAGGAGTAAGGGATTCTGTAGGTTGGGGTGGGGTTGAGTCGAAGGCGTCTGACACCCACAGGCTTCTCCGGCAGCTGCTCTGAGCAGTAGAACTAGGGGCTGAGATTGCCTTAGAGTCAGGCTGGCGTCTAGCAAATCCCCACCCGATCATCTCCCAAGTCCTCTGTCCTATGACAAAGACTGTCGGGAAGGGGGCTTCAGAGCAAAGCAACACTAGCTGAGCTTGTAACCTTTTTAGGTTAGCAGGCGCTCAGCGGCTGCTACTGGCAAGAGGTTCTAGCCCAGACCTGCTAGAACTGGTTGGTTTCCTGCAAATATGAGGGGAGGGGAGAACTAGGGCATATGGACACACACCCATACATTGGGCAAATGGAGTAGCAGGTTTCCTGTACTTGTTCTGTAATGACTTCATATGGCACACACTATATTATCAAAGGTGGCAGGTCCTACGTCTGTTCTCCTGGCAGGTCTGACTCTTGACGCGTAGTGTCCAGGGGTCACAAAGAGGGCAACGCCGGAAAGACGATGAGTCTGACGCTCCAGAAAAGTTCCAGAAAATCTGCCTTAGCTGAACACAAGCAGGACCCAGTCCTGGTGGAAGTTCACTCTTCAAACTCCAGGGGTCCGGGGAGGGGCACATTCACGGTGGAAGTTATGACTGAGGTTGCAAAAACTGTCTGCTTTTTCAAGGTGTGTATTCATAGGCTCAGCCCAACCCAGAACTAGCAAGGACCTGAAAGATCACTCAGGCCTTGTCTAATCTGGGCAGAGAATGAGGTGGAACAGACCACAAATTGGCCCAAAGTTCCACATCAGGGACTGACTGCCCAGTCTCATTCACCTGTTCCAGACGGGGTGCTCTCCCACAGCCCTGGCCTGACGTTTCCAGGATGTAAACTGGCCATGGCCAGAGCTGGGACCAGCCTGCCAGTCATCAACCATGTGGCTAAATAGAGGTCTTGAAAAGCATAGGCTGTGCCTTCTTTTTTTTTTTTTAAGATTTGATTTATTTATTTTTGGAGAGAGTAGAAGGGAGGGAGACAGAGAGGGAGAGAAACAGCAATGTATGGTTGCCTCTCACATGGCCCTCACAGGGGACCTGGCCCACAACCCAGGCATGTGCCCTGACTGGGAATCAAACCGGGACCGTCTGGTTCCCAGCCTGCGCTCAATCCACTGAGCTACACCAGCCAGGTCTGGCTGCCCCTTCTTGAGGGTTGGAAGGTGGGCTCTGACACTCAGTGTATGCAAGGGGTAAGTAAATTCTTCCCCATGTCTCCAAGAATCCTCAAAAGCCAAGCCTGGAGCAAACCCTGTTTAGTGGCACCTAGAACTCTGTATAGAATGGCCTGGACGCAGCCCACACATAGACTCTGACGATGCCACCTAGATTTCTGCAGGGAGCTGTGCCTGGCTGGCTCAGAATGTACTCTGACAGCACTGTGGTGTCAACACACCGGGGTAGGCCCCAGAAGCAAGGTCTTAGGGACAGTCCCAGGGCTCCATTCTTTCATGCGTGCGAACACCCATCCAACCACCTCCAAGACTTCTAGAATGCTTAAGCAGGAGGGAAACTCTTGAGGGAAAAAAGAGGAATAGGAACCTTGCTCATAGACAACAAGCTAAGTTGTAACTTGAACCCAGGGCTCCGGCTTCCCATTCAAGTGCTCCTAGCACAAACCTCCGAGAAAGCTTAAAGGGGTGGAAATGAAGAAACATTGCCCAGACGCAGGTTCCAGTCTTAAACTGCAGGCAGAGCCTGGGCTTTGTGCTGGCTTGGATCCTGGCTCCAGAAGCCAGATCGGCTCAGGCCTGCAACAACTCATAGCCAAGAGGGGAAACGAAATGGAAAAGACCAG